>PYAF01001286.1:2217831-2228805 GCA_007407185.1 Glycine tomentella
TAATAAAGATGAATAATAAAATTTCTTCTTCCATTATCAGTTTGTAAGAATGTCTTCATTCTGTATTTGATAATAACAGATTGTAACCAAACTGCAACGGCCCTGGATCTGCATGCTTGGACCCCCGCTTTGTTGGTGCAGATGGTATTGTTTTCTACTTCCATGGAAGGCACGACAAGCATTTCAGCTTAGTATCTGATGCCAACCCCCAAATCAAGGCTCGTTTTATTGGCCTTAGGCCAGGAGGGAGATCAAGGGATTATACTTGGATTCAAGCATTTGATTGCCACACTTTTCTATTGAGGACACCCCGTCAGCAATTTGGGATGAAGAAGTTGACCATTTGAAGCTCTCTTATGATGGAGAGGAACTTGTCATCCATGAAGGTTACCTCTCTACATGGCAATGCAAGGAAAATAAACTAAAGTATAGAGAAAATCAAGCAAGAACAGCATTATGGTTACCCTCCCAGAAGTTGTGGAGATATATGTCAAAATGTACTAAGAAGGACAGTAGAATAACACAACTATCAAATCCCTGATAATAATTGTTTCGCGCACTAGGAAGTGCTGTTCAAATTATATGGTTTATCTTCAAGAGTTGAAGGACTTCTTGGCAGGACTTATCAGCCAGATTTTCAGAATCCAGCAAAGCCAGGTGTGGCAATGCCAATGGTTGGAGGGGAAGATAAATATGGAACCACATTACTTATTACATCCGCAGAAAATATCACATGAAATATCTCATCAATAGGAGAACAAATGTACTGATCTAGTTAAATTAAAAAACGTGCTTTTGTCTTTAGGATTCATTTTCTTTGCTGCTACATCAATATATAGAAAATTAATTATCTCCTTATGTCAATTATCCAAGAAATAATAATTCAGATCTTAAAGATCTTCTCAAAAGTTTTTTGTCATTATCAATGTTTTGGGGTGTTTGATTGACTACAAAATAAAGTCTTAAAAGTTTATTTGGCAGACATTTATAAAGAGAACAGATTTTTGAGATTTACCAGAAATGGGAAACATAAAACTTATCAAAAGCAGTACTTTACCAGTTGCATAGTTTATTCATTTTCTAAGAACTTTTTATTGTAACTTGTAAGAACAACTATTGGAGCTGAACTCCTACTTGCCTTAAGAAAAAGTACAATAGAACCTTACGGATACTTTACATACAATTCCTAACCAGCTAATCGGCACCCATAAGTACCACTCAAATATAACATTGTAACTTGCTTTTGGACAAAAAAATAATTACAAAATCATTAACGAAATGGAAATAACATTCATTCATAAATCAGAACTTCTTAATGAGTCCATGGCCAGGACAGCCATTGTACTTAACGGTCCATGGCCAGAATCAAGGACACATCAGAAGAAGAATTCATCTGCCGCGAGGATTTACCAATTGTGAGAACACTGCACTTGTTGCAGCATCTTCTGCATCATCATCTGTGAAAGAGTTGCCCCCATCAATCATACTAACACTGTTATCAAAAGGTTCAAGACGTGTTAACTGAATTCCAGTAATGTGGTTTGTGCTGCTATCTTCAGGTTCCATGAGTGCTGATGAGGTCTCCTGAAGCTGCAAAGCATATTCAAGATTCCACAAGACATCGCCCATAGACGGCCGATTCACCCCATACTCAGCCAAGCACTTCTCAGCTGTCTCCCCAAACTTCTTAAGAGAAGCAGGATTGACTTTCCCCGCCAGATTCTGATCCATGATTTGATCAAGCATTCCTTTCTTCTGCCAGCTCATTGCCCACTCAGCTATGTTAACCTGCTCCCTTGGAAGGACGGGGTTCAAGGCTGGTCTTGTGCATAAAACTTCCATCAAAACTACTCCAAATGAATAAACATCTGATTTCTCTGTAAGCTGTTGCCTTCTGAAGTATTCAGGATCAAGATAACCGAAACTACCTTTAACAGCAGTGCTCACATGAGTCTGATCCAGAGCAGGACCAGTTTTGGAGAGGCCAAAATCAGCAACCTTAGCAACAAAGTTATCATCTAAGAGGATGTTAGTTGTCTTTACATCGCGGTGAATTATGCTTTGAGATGCTCCGGTATGGAGATAATGAAGACCTCTTGCTGCTCCAATGCAAATTTCAAGCCGCTGCTTCCAAGATAGATGTGGTAAGTCAGTTCCATACAAATGACTCCTGAGAGGTCCATTAGCCATGTATTCATAAACAAGAATCATTTCTGATCTCTCATGGCAATAGCCAATGAGGGACACAAGATGGCGATGGCGAAGCTTAGATAACATCTCAATTTCTGTTCGGAATTCAGCAAGACCTTGTTCAGATCTTGGGTTCCCCCTTTTAACAGCCACATTGGTCCCATCTTCAAGAGTCCCTTTATAAACCCTGCCAAAACCACCAACACCAAGAAGCAGCTTCTCATCAAATTTGTTGGTTGCATCAAGGATCTCTTGGAAGGTGAACACCCGTCCGAGATTTGATGAAGCTAAAGAAATGATGCTTGCAGTTGCACTCTTCTGTGAAGTTGTTGACATTTTTGTCATGGTCTGAGAGTTTCCATATAAGGGTAAAGGCAGCCAAGAATGGCCCTGTTGAGTAGACTTTGATTTGAATCTCACAAGGCAGCAATAAGACAAACCAGCTAAAGCAATGGCAGCCACAGCCCCAACAGAAGAACCAACTATTATTCCCATCTTGCTTTTGCTTGATACTGAACTGGGAACGAGACTCTCAACTGAAGAAAGCCCATCCAAGCTCTTGAATGCATTGCTGATCTTTATAACCTCAAGACCATTCATAGTGGCATTTGTAATATCTGCCATTGAATCAGGACCAACACTCACTGTCAAAATGTTGGAGTCTGCTGAGGCATTGGAAACAAAGTCCTTGTAATAAGGCACAGCCAAGTCATTAGTTATGGATGAGAGGTCAAGGCTTCCAAGAGCTATGTCAGTGTTTATGAACAAATTAAACACTAAAGTGTTGAGAGACTTGCTAATAATATCACAAAAGTGCACCCGGATGAAATAGGAGAAGTTTGGATCCACAGAAAAGACCCAAGTAATGTTGAAATTTGAGTCAGGAACATTTGCATCCCCCATTGCTTCAGAAGTGGCATAGACCCAATTGGGTGCCGTCTCAGGCGTAACACCTGCATCGTACTTAATATTGGAAGGGTTAACAGACACCTTAGTGACTGAACTATTCACATGGAGGTATTTCTGATCATTCTCCCAAGTCCTTCCTAAAGTATCATTTTGGGGAGTGAGCAAGGGACCTCCTATGTTTAAGCGATAAACAGTCTCAAAAGCAAGCTCAGAAAGGCCATTGAATGGTGCAGTTGGGTTAAGGCCCAATGCCTGATCAACAAACAAGTCATTTGGCATTGACACAACTTCAATTGCATTGACAAAGGCTACTGAACCATTTGAAGGAATGAAGGTGACAGTGAAGGTATCAGAGGTAACATTGATGGCATACTCCCTAAACATATAAGAACCATTGTAGTTCCTAAAGGAGAAGTTACACAACAGAACAAAATCATCAGTGACCACTGTTATAGCAGCAGCAGTCAAATTATGGGCAGAGTTGGGAAGAGGAGAAAAATATAGCCTAAGCCAGTGCCTACCTTCCTCAACCTGAAACCTATAAGAAGCTTTCTCAGTGAAAATCCTAGCTGATTGATATATTGGGGAAGGGATACTAGAATTGGAACTAGCAACAACAGAATTCCCAGTTTTCAGCTCTAGTGAAGAATGTTGTGAATCAGGAACAAAAGTGCGGTCTTGGGAAGTTATGCTTTTGGAGGAACCACATGCAATTAGATAATTATCACGAGGAGTGAATGTGGCAAATGAACCATTTACCAAAAAAAAATAAACAACCAAAACAAAGGAAACCCACTTTACAACTTTCATCATCACCATTGTAGTTCCCCCGAGTCTTCACCAATCCATAAAACAATTGTAAGCAATACCCTTTAAACCTTTGAAGGCTATAACCTTAACTTTGAATCCCAAGCCACAGAAAAACCTGCAAAAACCTCGGACTATCAAACTCAGTGCACAGAACCAGACATTTCCGTTAGAAGCAACAGACAAAATACCATGATTCTAATTCTAAACATCACAACTCACGAGACATGACACAACAAAGCACAACACAAACAATCTTAACAGGAATTATATTGTGTACTTACTCTTTTTGGTGGTGAATAACCTGCTTCTGCCAAAGTGATTAACACGGTTCAAAGAGAAACAAAATGAGACCCAATTTAGATTACGTGAACCCCATTACTGAAATCCCATCAAGTTCAGCTTTTTAGTGCGGCCGCAATGCAAGCAAACTCCTTTTCCAGGCTGTTGATTAGGCTGTCAATTACAGTGGGAAAAAAGTGGACCCCACAAAGAGAAAATTAAAATTAAAAAAGTGTTAACAAAACTTCAAACTTGAAAGTTGAAACTACCATAGAACCAGCTGTTAGTTGAAGATTCTGAGTTTTCTAAATTGAGAATCTTTGCAACCAAAGTAGTAATATAAAAACAATAGAACAAAATAAATAACAGGATGGAAGTTTAGGAATTAAGGTCTACAACTCCTTAAAGTATATAATATATGATATATGATACATGATATGATAATAAATAATTATACTAGTTTTTAAGTCTAAAGGGTTGAAGAAAAACAAAAGAACATGGCTCGGAAGAAAATGGTTGTTGCGCTGGGTTCAACGATAAATGGGACCCGCGATAAAGCGGCTTCTAGATGCAGAAGGGTTAGGGGTTGATAACACTTATCAAACAAACTCTAAGGGTTGAACACACACCTAAATTAGCTTTTCACCGTGGCTAAATGCCTAAAGGTGTTTTTGTTTTATGGGTAAACTTGAGATATACTTAAATTGAGGTGGTTTGGGATGAATGTTTGTTAGAGTTGAATGTGGGCTTTAAGTTTTAAAAAAATTGTGGGTTACATGGGTAGAATTTTCAATTCGAGATGAAAGAAAGTAAATTGTGTTGTTTAATTGATCGGTGAGAAAAAACAAAAGTTCTTTTAAAATTATTTCAAAGAATTTTGTGTTTGTAGCATGATCAATTATACTTATAAGTTGTAGTATAATTAATTATGTGATAACATTTTAATCTTGGATTCTTTATCTAATCAGTTATCTTATTCACATATGATGGTATAAATTAGTGAAAACTTGTGGATTGTTAACATAATTAACTATATTTATATTATAATTAATTATATATTTACTAATCGTTAAAAATTTAGATAGAGTTAATCTTAAAATTTTATTATCACTATATATATCATGTTCTTTATTTTAATTTTGAAAATTTGCAAATATTCAGTCAACAAAATTTGTCTTGGTCTACTGAAAATCTTGTCACGTTCATTATCTAACACAGCAATGTCAGCAAACCCAGTAATTTTCTAGCCACATTCATCCATCTTGGGTGTAAGAAATTATCGGAAATTCTTGGACACGTTACTTTTATATTTAATTAATTATGGATGATTTAATTTTTAGAATTTGATTTTGAGAAACTGTTAATGTCGAGATTTGTATATTGTTAATTAATTCAAAATTATTTTAATTGTTATTTTATAAGTAATTATTATAAAAATTAATAATTTTAGTATATATAATAATTCACAATTAAATAATGATAAAAATATTAAACTTGTAATATATTCTAATTAAAGTGTTTAACTTATACTACTTGTCTCTATGTATATAAAATAAAGGTCTTGGTAAGAATGGCCTATGAAGTCACTGTCTTTGACAAAATTACTTCATCCGAATTTCATGTTAGTTGTTTGAAACTTGACCTTTCGTGGTTTTTCTAGTCAACTTTTGGATTGGGTAACAAAATTATCGAGCTAGCATTTGGAAGGTTTCGTGGTTTGACAAGGAAGAAGTAACATCCACAATTCCAAACCCGTATGTATTCGGTATCCTAAGAAATAGTATTATTTCGTTGGATGAGTAAGTTCTCACATTATTCATGGCATAGTTCAGTTCATATTTAATCTAAATTAATTTTAGAGAATGAATTTTTAGATTTCTACATACAAAAAAATAAAGATCGCACAATTATATTGAAGGATTCATAACGGTTATTTTTACGACAGCTAATTTGTTTCATAACGACTAATACACAATAACCAATTTCATAATGATTAGTTTCACAATAGCTAGTACATAAAGATTAATTTAAATTAAATTACAATTTTGACTACTTTTCTAACTTGTGCATAATAAAGTTACAATATAATTCATGATCTTAGTATTGACTATAAGACACAGTAGATATGTTCTTTATGAGAATTTCATACCACATGCGTATGTTTTAAATTTCCTTTGCCTCAACTATTTTTTCTTTTATAGCATTTTCCACTCCAGACAAATCAACGTTGCTAAGAGCTGTAGTATGTTTTTCTTCGTTATAAAATTGAAATTGTGTCATTTTTTACGTAGAGCAAGGTTTGAATAATATTAAAGCTGAAACGCTTTTTCTTTTTTGTTAAATGTTAATATTAATTTTGAGAAAGAAAATGGAAGAAGTTTTCAAGTGTACGTGAACACCACGCATTCCAGTGAGTGAGTGAGTGAGTGATGGTGATGGTTTCTCTTACTTTTTATGGCTTCTGATTCCTTTTTGCCTTCTAATTTGAAGACAATAACAATTCCTGGTCTTGTCAACTCACAAGTCAGATGAAGATTAGGTTGAGAAAAGGCTAACTCATTCTCTACCGTGCGTAAGATTGTGAGCACCATACGAAAAGCTTTTACATCCGTTGGATATATTATTTTTTAATCAACGTCAAGATTTTTCCTTTTCTTTTTCTCTGTTAACAAGAGTCTATGATGACGACATCAAACAAAGCTTTCACTTTCACAACCTCACTCTCTTCTCCCTTACTTCTGTTTTTTATCCTTTTCCTTATTCGCTATATCACAACCACCACATATGGTAACCGCCGCGGCGGCGACACCACTATGAACCGCCACCTATCCCATATTTGAACATAGAAAATGAGGTCAATGTACAAATTTTTTAGATCTATAGGAGAATGCAAAACGAAAAGTGTTCGCAATCTAGACTTGATTAAAGTCATGTCTTCATATTCTCGTATCTAAAACTGTTCGGATATAAAGTAAACTTTTTAAAATATAAAATTATTTTAAATTTTTAAATAAGATAAAGGATTAAAGTGATTTTTTTAAAGATAAAAGATGATTTTTAAATAAAATAAATATGATAAAAGGCTAAAATAATCATACAGCCATTTTTCTTTTATCATAACCAAGTTAAATGAGAGAAAATACACATAATAGGAAGACAAAAAGATACAAATTTATCACTCTTTTTATGGAATAGATCAAAATTCATCTCTGTAAAACAAGATTATGGCTTCTTAATATGTATGCAAATGATGTATAAGTATAATGTATTTTAAGTTTAATATATACAATATGGGGACATTTTTTAGCAAAAGAATATTGCTAAAATGATAATCTAAAAAAAGAATATTGATAAAATGGTAACGTTACAGTGCTAATAGGCTTTGAAAAGGATCACCGCTGTGTCGTAAAGATAGTTTATAAATAATAAATAAATATTATTTTCCCCAACAATATTGAAGAAAAAAGTTTTTAATTTTCAAGGTTTTTTTCGGTTAAAAAAATAATAATAAAATATTAATAAATATTTATCTTATGTCTATTTTTGTTAGTCTTATTTTCATCTTATCATTGATATTTTTTAAATATTATCTAAAATCTTATTTTCATCTTATCTTTATTATTTTTAAACCCTAATTTTAAAATATCTTCACTATATATTCATTATATAATACTGTATTTTCATCATTCTTATACAATGTTGTGTTTTCTTTCATGTGATATTGCGTTTCAAGGTACATTAATCACTAACTTCATATATTATGCACCTTAATTACAAAACAAAGCTTTTGATGATGGTTTCTTTCTTTTAAGTATGTTCATTCATTTTCTAATTCAAGTCTATGTCAACGATTCAGTATCACATAAAGTTAATGATGAACATACCTTGAAACACATTGTCACATGAAGGAAAATAAAAAATATTATATAATAATGATAAAAATGTAATATTATATAATGAATATATAGGAAAGATAGTTTAAAGTTAGAGTTTAAAGAATAATAAAGATAAGATGAAAATAAAATTTTAAATAGTATTTAAATAGTACTAATGATAGAATGAAAATAAGACAAACAAACATAAGTTTAAAATAAGTATTTATTATTTTTATTTATCGTCAATCATTTTAATTCTTAAATAATATTTTATTGAATATATATATATATATATATATATATATTAGAAGTATATCTCTAAAATTATGAGTCATAGTTTCCGAGATACATTACTAGAATAGGTATATATAATTCCAAAAATACATTTAAAAAAAAAAAAAAAGTGTACTTCTTTAAAGGGTAGAGTGGATAATTGGGAGGTAGAAGAGGGTACCAGGGGTGTACCTAGAAAAATGGGGATGTAAATAACAAGAGCCCATTAAAAAAAGGCCATTGTGAGCCAAAATGCTCTGCCTAAGTAAGCCCGGTAATTAGTGTAAAGAAAAAGAATTATAACATCTGTGTAAATAAGATTTTTTTTTTCCCCCAAGTACACTACTTCAGTAAATTAGTGTTAAATTATTTACCGTAGTAAGAAAAATCTCATTTTTTTAGTGTCCAAAACATTTTCCAGGGTCAAACTAATTTCTTAAATTAAACCATTGTATTTGGAATACTTCATTTATATTTTTTTTTATTAGCGGAGAGGTATATTGCTGCCTGTCAACTCAATAAAACTCATCTGCAAAATTAATTGTCCGTGAAAATAATCCATCCCCAAACATGGGACCAATAAAAGTTTTATATCAGAATTTAAATAACAATCGAGAAAGAAAGTGACATGATAGCGAGAAAATTTTATATATCTTCATGTTCGTAACAGCAACAAAACATAGACAATCAAATTATTTCTCTTTATTTTTTCGTCTTTATACATCATTTTTTATTTTTTCTTCTTCTTTTGTTTAAATATGTTGAAAAGTTCATATAAACACAAGAAAATAGAACAGAAGAATTCAATATTAAGTACCTTAAAAAAATAAAAAATAAAACAAAAAACAAAGAAGAAATTAAGAGTTAATACATATACATTATAAGCATGTATATCCACGAGCCAGCACAAGAACATAAAATCGATAAACCTTATAAACGCAAATCCCCCAGCATGTATATCACATTCAAAAAGCATAATAATTAGAGGGTAGAAGGAAATTAACATCTGAAAATTAGATTTAGAAGGTATATATCATATTCATAGAAAATGGTGCATGCTCATCTGTAAGATTTAAGTGTGGCTCCACAAAAGGTGCATATGATAGCTTTCCACGATTTGGAGTAAAAGGGAACGTAGCAAAATCTGGTCTGTGTCATCATCTCAGCCACGCTGGCTCCACCGCCGCACCGCGAGCACGTCCCCGCCGCCGGCTTGCTCCGCCGCACCTTCCTCCTATGATCCACCAAAAAACAGAAGCAAACCATGTCTCTTCTCGATCGATCAAACGTTGTATTGTATTGTATTGTAGTGTTTCTACCCTTCACTTGTTTTGTTTAGAATAGTTGCCCTTTTTAATGGACAGAAATCAGAAAACTTTAGTGGTTGCTTGTGCTTAAGGCTATGATCCCAAAAAGTGTCTAATCAAAAACGATATTTATAGTAAGGGTAGGGGAAATATGAAGTGAAGTGATAGGGTTCAGTTGGATGAACGACACGTGTGGAAGAGGGTTGATGGATGCAGGACGCGTGTGTGAACTTTTTCACTTATTGATGGCAATGGAGGCCTTTTTGGTTCAATCATGATGAATAGTGATGAGTGATATTAAAGTGAACATTTGCCACGTGAAGTTACGGTTGTAAGAAAGAGTAAAGAAGGGGTTCGCATTGAGCAGGGAATGAATGCAAGAGTTGCCACAATGGGAGTAAAAGATATTACTTGTAAGATATTATTAAAGACTCTTGTGGGGGAGTGAATCCGATGTTCTGACTTCTGAGTTCTGACTATGAGATACTTCTAGATATTCAGCAGAAAACAAATGAGATGCTTCGAGATGATGAATTATGATTATTAGAGTTTCTACTGTGCTGTCAATAATTTTAAAGATTTTAAAATTATTAATTTTTTAATCAATCCAATTATATGTTATTTTTTATTAATTATTCTTTTGTTTTTTTAAATTAGTCCTTTTTATTATTTTTTAAATTTTAGAATTATAATTTTTTAAATTAAAAATATGATTAAAGATAATTAGAAGTTTGAATTCTAATATCTTTTTAGTTATTTTTAACACATTTTATAAAAATCTTTTGGAGTTTAGGGTTAAAATCTTCTTATTGTTGTTTCTTAAATATGTGTTTTATAAAATGTGTTGAAAGTAACTAAATTTGTTTTAGGATTTATACTTGTAAAGTTATCTTTAATCATATTTTCTAACTTTAAAAAATTATAATTTTAAATTTTAAAAATTAATAATCAAAGACTAATTTGAAAGAAAAAAATAATGAGAACATGACATGTAATTCGATTGGTTAAAGAATTAACGGTATCAAAATCTCTCAAATTAATGGAGGCATCATAGAAACTATATTATGGTTAGAGCTAGGGACGATATTGAGGATCTTTCGGATTTAAGTCAATAATGGCCCCATGACTAAAAGGAGTATAATTTTTAAAAAAAAATTATAGTCTTGTAATAATTTTATATAAATTATTTTTATAAATAAATTGAAGTTGTTATTTATTTTATATCTTATTTTTATTCAAATTAAAATGCGATCTGTTATTAAATAAAAGTGTCCCTCTTTTAATAAATATTTCTCATGTTTTACAATCAAAGATTCTTTTTTGATTGAATT
>PYAF01001286.1:2238136-2274819 GCA_007407185.1 Glycine tomentella
GTTGCTAGATATTTTATTGTTGTTTTTAGTCCTTTAACTTTTTTGTTGTTACTCTTAATTCTTTTTAAGAACTAAAAGCAAGATGAAAAAAAAAGTTAAAGAATAAAAATAAATAAATAAAAAAACAAAAATTCAAAAAAGTTAAAACTAAAGAAACAATACACCTTTTAAATAGTTATCACATAATTAAACTCGGATATTAAATCCTACTTTTTTGCATTAAATAATTTAAAATTCATTGTTTAACTGGACTAGATTAATATAATACAGTTATAAAAAATCATTTTATTCTTTAAAAAAATAATCTTTTTAAACTCAATTCAGTCTCTAATCATGCACACCAAACTGATAATCTGGAAGTCTTTTTGTAATCAAAGGGGGTGGTTTGATTGTGTGAAATGAAAAATAAAAAAAAATAAAAAGTATTTGAATTTAATTAGTGTGTTAAAGTATAAGATTCACACAATTTTTTAAAATGTTTTCTTCAGTTTTTTTTGTTATTTCTCTCCATCCAATTATCCAAATTAGGACAAATAATTCCCTTTATCTCATTAATAATAGTCACACCTCAAAATATAAATACTATATAAATATTTTTTATAAATTTTAAATAAATACGCAATATTAAATCTAATTCTATAAAGTGTAAACCACGCAGCAAACCCTAAAAACAAAAAAAAAAAATGATTTCTATCCCGTCCTCTTCCCTCCCCCAAAAAATGTTAGCTAAATTAAATAAATAAAGTTAAATATATTTTTAGTCTTTGTAATTAAAGTGATATTTGTTTTTTATCTATTAAAAATAATTTTTCATTTTTATCTTAATTTATGAAAAAGTATTCTATGTGGTTTCTTTTCTATTTCCATAAATATATATTTTTATAATAAAAGTCAAGAGCCACAATATTGATATATTTCGATAAGTAAAAGACAAAAGAATGATTTATTTGTTAGGAACTAAAACAAGTATTATCATGTTTGAACTAAAACAAAATGGTTTCCAGCATAAACATGGACAGAGATCCACCTTAGATTGATGCACTCCGATCAAAATTCCATGGACAACCTCTTAAAACTAGGTCTTTGTCACTTTCGCCTGAAAAACCTGATCGTAAAGAGACTAAAACAAGTATTATCATGTTTGAAAAAACAGCTTTTTCTTCATCTTAATAAAGTACCATTTAAGTAAAAAAAAGAAAAAGAGAGAGAAAGTATTATCATGTTTAAAAGGACTAAAATAATCATATTTAACATTTTAACCCAACCATTTAGTTAATGGATTCAACAGATATTTTCTATACAATCCTGAAAATTGAACTTCTGGCAAGATGATACAAATTTATTTATTAATTATGTCACACAATATATATATATATATTAAATGTTAAATTTAATGATCATATATCAATAATAATAATGTAAAATATTTTTATAATAAAGTCAATAAATTTATGATATATGATAATTTTTTACATAATCTTTATTTTCGTAGAAATTAACTAAAGACATGTATCAGATTTATAATACTCATATTTGGATACCATAAATAATAAGTTAGACTTTCTTATTTGGATATCAGTTTTTCTCTTAAATATTTTCAACAAAAACTTTAGATATTTAAAAGTCCTCACTAGTCTATTTATTTCTTTATTCCGAAAATGCTGAAAGACTAGTGTATTGGTTGGAAATTTGGAATAAGAAAGATTGGGACAGAGTCGGTGAGTGTGGTGTATTGGCACTATAGTTGCTTGGTAGTGTTTATGTTTATGGGTGCCAAACAGCAATTCCCAATCCACGCGCAATCCCCTTTTGGCTTTTGCTCATTGCCGCGTTCTTCTCCCATTTGCTTCCCTTTCTTAAACAGACTCAAGGATTCCCCCACCAATTTATCTTTTACTTTTATGGGATAAACAAATAAATGCTAAATTACACCCTCTTTTTCAATGACAATTGCCACATACCAGTTTTAAGACTCAAGAAGGTGCTTTGCTTAAACTGAACATAAAAAAAAAGGGGATAAAGTATGCTTTATTTTTCTGTCATTTGTGTCAAAAACATTATGTTTATGCATTATAGTAAAATTTCACATTTACCTCAAGAGTTAAAGTAAAATTAAAAGATTCATATTTATATATTGCTGTTGAAGGGAATGCTTACTCATTTCATACATTAAGAGAAAGAAGTTAAAACAATTATCATAATTGAAAAATAATTACATGGGTAGACTTTCTTGTTATATTTATTATTTCTAGTTTGAATAACATTTTATGCTTTTTTCAAGAATAAAAATTAAACAGATCTATTTTTTAAATTATTCCTCCATCCCAATATAAGTATTAGTTTTGAGTTATTTTATAAAGAAAAACTAATAAATAAATGAAATAGAGAGTAGTAGTTTTACAAACTAATCTTATTAAATAAATAATTGAGAGTAATATTAATATTAATTAGATTCAAAAACTAAATTGATATTTATTAAAAACATTGGTGAAAAGAATAATTAATATTACATTGAAAAATCAAATAGACACTTATTCTGGAATAAGTTTTTTTCTTCCATAAATCGATATTTATTTTGAAACGTATTTTTCAACTTAGAATCATCTTGCAATTATTTTTCAACCGTCCATTAAGTATTTGATTTTGATGTTTAGAAGATGATCAATTGTCTGTTAGTTAAATAAGATGAATTTGATTTTTCTTTTAGAAGAGTTCGATTTGAGTCTTTTAAAAAATTAGGTATTTGAACAATTGAACAGCTTTATTTTTAAGTAAGTTCATTTGACTCAATTTAAATTAATCGAAATTTAAAGTTATTTTTAAAATACTTAATCAGGGTCTCACATAAAACAAAATCACTAAAGATTCAATCCTTCTGCCAGCCCATATAGTCTTTAATTTAAGGTTTTATTTGACATAAACATTTACATGAACAGATGCATTTCATGTCAGCATGTCAGAAGTTTTATATGGTATTTGGATTGGATGGAAATTTATATTTGTACATTTCTTTAATAATGTGGATTCTTATTACTCAAACAGATTTTTTTTACTGCATTTTATCCAATTTCCCTGACAAGTAAGATAAATGGACCATTAAAAAATTAAATGTAAAATTCGTTAAATCATTGAAGAATCTGTGAATAGCATAATTGGAATTGGACCAATAGAAGAGGACAAATTCATTTATAAGAATTGGTTTAATTAATTAATTAAAGTAAGAACCGCGTTGACATGCATGTAAATCAATGCATTGAGCAAGAACAGATAACATAAGTATCTAACGCATCGTTAATATTTTATTATTACAGTATTATTTTTTTATATTAAAACTAATAGTATTTTATTTCTATTCCTATTTCCCATAAAATTAGAGAAATAAAAGTCAAGCGTAATTGATGGCCAACTCACCTCATTGTGCTGCGTCGACGGCAGTGGTATTTTTGGAAATAAAGCCAGAAAGCAGGGGCTTTCGTTAATTTTCTAAGGTTTTGAGACAATGTTTAAATTAAAAGACAAGTTTAGATTAATGGTAAAGAAAATATCTCAATAATTAACTATTAGCATTATTTGATCTGTGTGTCTCTCAGGCTGAACTAATTAAGGTTCGACAACCTGTATTACTATGTATATAAGCATTTCTTTAACAACAATAACACTGCCCATTAATCTTCTTAAATTTTTATATTTGATCCTTTCTTTATGACAAAAGTTTATTGATTACTTTTATGTTGTCATAACAAAGCTATTAAATTTCTGTCAAGAAAAAAAACAAAGCTATTAAACAAGTTCAATAGTCTTCTACATCCAATTAGACACTCCCTCTAGATTTAATTATAAGAAACAAAAAAAAAATGAAATCAAATGTAAACAAATTTTAACTACCTTCTTCCTATTTAATGATAATATTTTTAAAATGTTGCTTAATTAACTGGAATTTTCTATTTTTAATATATCTTTCTTATTCTTGATATATAGTTTCATTATATGACACTTTAGAAGCAAAAACTACTATTTTTAAATGTGAAAAGTAATATTAAATAATATTAATTATTTTTCTTAATTTGATTACATGTAGTTCTATCTTATTGACTTATTTAATTTTAGTTCATGGTATTTCTAAGTGGGTGTGTGTACATGAGTGTGAGCCTAACTTCGATAGATAATTCAACAGTCACTACTAACAGTTTTATACATATCACAAAATTGTTCTTTTTAAAATTAAGAAATATAATTAAATATAATTATCTCACTTTTCTTATGTAAATAAATTCTCACATAAATGATAGAAAAAAATTCTCACATAATAATTTGAGATAGGCCAAGTCGAGATTAAGAAATCACGTATCGTTTGTAAAGTAGTATGCAAAACTGATATCTATTTGGGTGAAAAAAAATAGAGGAAAAAACATAAAAAAATGATATATTTTTTGTTTGGTTAAAGAAAAAATAAAAAATATATTGACTTCTAAATATAAAATTTTATTTTATTTTTCTTTTCATCTTTTCTTTAAATCATTTTTTTAACTTTCTCATTTTCTTTCCATCTAATCAAACATAGTATAAAGAATTATTATATTCTTTTACCCTTTTTTTTCCATCTTACTTCCATTTCATTTTTTTTCTTTCCTTGTGTTTTAACAGTATTTGTCATATATATATATATATATATATATATATATATCGATCTTTTATCTTCCTTTATTAGTTCTTTCTGTTTTTTCCCCATAACAATCGTAATAAGATTTGAACATACTATCTAAACTCTTATTACTAAATCAACCCTAATAGATTTCTTCTCTGTGTCATTGTTTCTTCTACTCAAATACTCCAAGAATGTTTTGTTTTTTTCCCCGTAAAAAGCAAAGGTGTAGTATATATTAAGGCAAAAGGCACCAGAGGTACCAAAGTCACAATACATAAAATCATCTTCTAACCTTCCAGTATAGTTTGTTACGGTTAAAGATTAACCTTCCAAAAATAGATTGAGTACAACTTTTTCGTAGTATAATCACTCATGGATGCTGAGGGAGTGTGAGAATGTTAGAGGTGGAAAGAATATTAGGATATTTAATAGTGTGGTGCGGGGTCAAGAATCTAATAAAACAAATGCTGTACGGCTTTCGTTATCTACGAACATGATTGTCAAATCATCTCATCATAGTGTTTTCACCTTTTGATCGTTGAGTATTGGGAAATCGATTTTTTTCTTCATATTTCTTGGCTAGTACTCATGTTAAGAGACTTGGAGAAAAAATTAATATATTTTTATAATATTTTCTATAATTTATTGTTTCTTTATCATATATTTAATTTCGATTTTTTAGTTATAAAAATACTACATAAAATTATCTTTTTTTTTAAAAAAAGGGCCATAATAAATGTGTTGAGTGATGCAATGAAAAAATGTAACAGTTATATAAATTAACATTAGACATACAATGCTAATAATATGATTGGATTTCAAAATCTATAAATTGTACTTTTAGGTAAAACTTCTACAAGTTTTTGTTTAAATAATAATTTAATTTTTTTTCTAACTAGAATTTAAACCCTCGCACTAAATTATTTTGAAAGAAAAATTCTCATTCTTCATGTTGTGTATTATAGTTTATAATATATGAATAATGTGATGGAAGATGGAAGGAGATATGAGATTAACTACGTGGTTAAAAAATAGAAAAAAGATTGAAAATTTGATCCTCTTACTAATAAAAATTAATAAAATAATAATTGATATTTACTAACGTCATTTATCTTAAAATGATCTCTTCTTAACTGTTAGAACAAATAGTCAGGACCACCAAGTAAGCTTGGTAATTGCATTTGAATTTTCATAAATTGTTTGAATTAAGACATATTTTAGTAACTTAACATATAATTTATTTAAAAATAAATAATTAAATTAAATTTGCTGTATGAAAATGATCCCATATGAATCAGTTATGACTCTAAAGGTGATAAAGATCTCCCCAGGATATGAAGGTGATCCCATATGAATCTGTATGAAAATGATGAGTTTTTATAATTCTTATTTGCTGGTTCTCAGCTGAGCAAAGTTAGCAGCATACCACTTCCCTCACGCAGAGTATGGCGAAAGAAAGGCGCCAAAAATCATGTTATAACATGGTTGTCTGAACCACAAGGTTTTCTTCGTTTTCAAATTACTACTGATACTGCTATTAATTTCACTCTCTTTGACTTTATGATCAAATTCAACCGTCCAATATGTTAAGACCAAGACAAATTCAAAATTTTACACTGAAAAAAATATTGATATTTTTGACAGAATATTTTCGATCGTAAATAATTGAGTTATCAACAATATATTTGGTGAAAATTTTTTGAATCTCCAACCAAATATTTTTAGTCAGATATATTCTGTCCAAAATGTTTGAGTTATCGACTGATTTTTTTGACGAAAAATATTTATATTAAAATTTTGAATTCGACAGTTATAAATATTTGAATTATATACCAAAAAATTTATTTTGTATTTATTCGATCTGCTTTACATTTTTTAATGATGATTTTAATATTTTCCATAAAATAAAAAAAAATTATTTAATAATATAAAATGATTTTCTAAATTAAATATTTTAAACTAATTCAATTTTTTTTATAAAAATACTTTAAATGAATTACTTCACACTACATACTAATCCATACAAAATAAATATTAAATAACTTTTATATGGTCAATACATAACCTTTTTTTCTCTAATTCATTTCCTATTTCCTATTATTTCATGGTGCATTGGTTTTAAAAAATCACTTAACTACTGGTGTATTTTGTTAATGTTATCTTCACAACAACTCGAGTCAAAACAAACTTTACACCAAACAAAAAAGAAACTCTAGACTTAGCTTTTGACTTGAGAGGTTTTTTTTTGTCCAAAGAATGAATGAATGATGCATTCGGCACAATTATTGACTCTGTCCCAAAATTTACAATTCTTTACATAGAAAAAAAAATATATGCACGGTCAAAATTGGAGTTTCGATCGTAATCGTTTTACGATTGGATTTCATTTTTGCAGGTTACTTGTACAATTTTTGTGCGTTAAATGTACCAGAAAGTGTAAGACATTATTATCTTGTTCACAGAGTATTGATTTTTAAAAAATGGCTTATTATTGCTAGTGCACCAAAAATGAACTTCTCGTTGTGTTTACTCGCCAAATTTAAGGCATCCGTATGTGGACGGACATAACTTCTCGTGTTTCTACCTAGCTAAACGACTTATAACAGAATATTCTCACGCAAAAAAGAAGAGAGAGAATAAGAAAAAGAAAAAAGTTTGATTTGCGAAGTGTGAAGCTTGAATAAAGGACACTATAAGGCATCTTTGTCGCCTAGATCATTTGAGCGATAGAAAAATCTATAAAGTGGGTTACGTGTTTTCTACTTATTTTGAATTTGAAGCAAATAACAGTATCTCATGAAAGTTGGTGAGCTTTACCATGGTAAAATACATTTTTATTTTTTGAGTTTGCTTGGCTATTGGAAGAAAATTTATGGGACACTATCAAAATTGTCGTTTAATTTAACTTAAATTTAAATGATCTTGATTTTATAAAATTGTTTTTTGTTGAAACTGAACTTAGTAATTTATGCTTGAAAATGTTTATATAAAAAAATAAGCTTATAGTAAATTTTACTATAGATTTTCAATCCAAGGCAAGAAATATTTTCCCCCACTTTTATTCTAATATATGCAATTAAGAACAAACTTGATTTTACAATTTTACATCTGTACATCTAAACATATTAAAAAAAAAAATTACAATTGTGGTCCTTGAACGTGTGTTTATGACGAGCTCAAACACACTAATAGTTAAGCCATCTAATAATTTCCACTAATGACTCCACCTAATTCTTCTCCTATTCATAGTTTCCCACCTAAGCTAAGCCTACGTGAGACTCTTGTAAAAGTTCTATTATTTTTTTTATTATTATAAGAAAACGTACTCATGGAAAAAAAAAATAGAAGCAGTTATTAAAAGTAACATTATGAAAAATTATTAAAAATTATTACAGTATATTATAAAATATAAAAATAATTAATATATTTACTGTAATAAAATAAATTTAAATATTGATACTGTCCGTTCATTAACGAAGTAAATAAAACAGATCACGAATTAATGGGAATAAATAGTGCATTGCTTAGTTAAAAGATAAGGAGGCGGAATGAAAACACCCTACCCCAATACATTACTACAAATCACTCTAGTCGAGTTAAAGCCCCAAAAATAGTTATATTTCTATCAAAGCGTCCATTAAAGCTAGCTTGGTAGGATAAAGTATTTATCATAATTTAAATACAAAATATAATCTCTTACGGAAATAACATGCATATTAGTTTTAAAAATCTGAAATTAACCACTTTCGATTTGGAAAGAAATATGCAATGATTATTGTCTTATTATGTTTTGTTATTTTGGAAAATTTTCTTTCTGCCTCATATTGTACACCGCATTAGTATGTGCACACAAAATAAAAGATGGTTAATTCAAGAATAACGCAACAAATTAAAACTACCATTGTGAAGCGATTGTGCCATCAGAATGGTAGTAAAAAGTGATTAAGGAAATATTGACCATTTAAAATTTTAAATACTTAAAGAGCTTCTCGCTGACAAGAAAGAAAGAAGGAATATAGTGTGCAATTTACACACATTTTATTATGATTATGCGAGTGGATTGAAGTAATAAGGAGATCATGAATTTGAATATTTTTACTAACCTAATATATTATTCTCTTTCCTTTGTTCTAAAATAATTATTATTTTAGATTGTTTTATATGTATCAATAAAAAATAATAAATAAATGAAAGAAAATAGTGAATTTATAAACTTAACCTTGTATAATCATCAATTCGTTTATAATTTTTTTGTTCACCGACAATATTACAAGGAATGAAAAAAGATAATATTTAAGAGAATTAATATTACATTAAAAATTAAAATAATAATTATTTAGATATTTATTTTTTGTCTTATACAACAATAATAATGAGACTAAATGAGTAATTACTAACATTTGTCAATAATTTTTTTATTTATTGTTATTACTATTATTATATGAGAGTTTTATTAAACTATAACACTGGAAAGAAAGACAAAAAATGGGGTAGCTCCTAGGAAGACAAATCCATTCGCCGAACGTCTTGCCTATTAATTAGGTAAATCCGCATTTCTATTTGCATTCAAAAGTCAAGCATTGCACCAAATTTTCTCAAAACAATCCGCAGACTGAAAAAAATAGTTTTTGCAAGGAAGGGAGTAACAGTCACGTGCTAATGAATTTTATTTTATTTTTATCTGAAATTCTCCCATAATTAAGCCCACACAAAGAATGGTAATAGTCTTGAGTTAAGCACCCAAAAGTAACAACGAATTTACCACCCAATTAAGTGTGATGCTTCTTAAGGAAAGGTTCATTTTTATTTTTTCCTTTCTTTACCCACAAACAAGAAAAAAAGTCTATTTGTATGACCATGAAAATTATTCGCATTAATTAGTAAGAGTTACCAAGCTGGGAATGTGATGCTGCAGAGGACCAAACCAATGTTACAACTTACAAGAGGACCCAATCAGAAAACAGTTTCGTTCCTTCTTTCCCACTTTTCACACACCAAAACGCAACAAAACACTCACTCGCTCACTCACTCTTCTAGCGAGTCGGCAACAACCAGCTAAGCCGGTGAACCGGTAAACTCTTTCAAAGTTCAAAAGGGTCCTCACTGCCGTACACACTATATAAGTATTTCTTGACGTATCGCAACCAACAAAGTACCATCCCATTGGCGTTCCAGTTCATTCATTCATATTTTCCACTCCCTCTTTCGCCACTCTCGAAATCCGTGCACTGATACTCAGACAAAGATGAAAGAGAGAAGGAAGTGAAACGCAGGACAGCCTTGCCGTTTTTGAAAGGCCGCTAAACGACGAAGCAAAACGCGTTCGTAACAGAAGAAAGAAAGAAAGAAAAGAGTAACTGACAACTGTACCAGTAGAAAAATCATCGACGGTATGGCCATGACTGTCACTGCTTCTTCGTTTATTTTTTGTTTCATTTTCAAGTTTTCACCGCCACGAATTTGGATCTGATTCACTGTTTCTCAAATTCTTCAAATTCTGTCACTCGCAAGAGAAATGTTCAAACGATTCACTTTTTTTTCACGTTTTTTTTGCAATGAAAGCGAAAACGAGAAGCACGTTTTCTCATAAACCTCGCACTGAATTATTATTGCAGTTTCTGTTATTCAGCGACTCGCTGAAGCGGTGAATTAAGCGAACCTAAGCGTGAAGAGAAAGTTCTGGAAGAAGCGGATGGGAAAATCGACGAATAATAACAGAGACTGGACGCAGATGTACGCGATCTACGGAATGGAGCAATGGCAAACCCTAATTTTCCTCTTGTGTCAGGCGATGCTGTTTTCTGTGTTGTCTGTTTTGTATCTTCTTTACTTCGATCTTGTGTGTAACTTTTTCGAGAGGATCTTTTCCGGCGGCGGCGGAGGCACTGCGAGATTCGCGGCCGGAATCACCGGCTCGGTGACGGCGCTCTCCGCGCTGTGCCTCTTCTTCGCGGCGGCGAACTTCTTCTACTCGTCGGTGCCGCTGCACTTCGACATGGCGCAGCGCATCGTCTCCGCCGTGCACGACTGGTCGTCGGTGAAGCTGGCGCTGGACCTCGGCTGCTGCGGCCGCGGCATCCTCCTGAACGCGGTGGCGACGCAGCTGAAAAAGGAAGGGAGCTCCGGCCGCGTCGTCGGCCTCGACCGCTCGAAGCGGACGACGCTGTCTACGCTGCGCGCGGCGAAGATGGAAGGCGTCGGCGAGTACGTGACGTGCCGCGAGGGCGACGCGCGGCGGCTGCCGTTTCCGGACAACTACTTCGACGTGGTGGTGTCCGGCGTGTTCGTGCACACCGTAGGGAGGGAGTACGGCGCGCGGACGGCGGAGGCGGCGGCAGAGAGGATGCGCGCGGTGGCGGAGCTGGTGAGGGTGATGAAGCCCGGCGGAGTAGCAGTGGTGTGGGACTTACTGCACGTGCCGGAGTACGTGCTTCGGTTACAGGAATTGAAGATGGAAGATGTGAGAGTCTCTGAGCGTGTAACCGCCTTCATGGTGAGCAGCCACATCGTATCATTCCGGAAGCCCAGTCAGCACGTGCATGGCCCCGCCGAAGTTCGCTTGGATTGGAGATTATGCTGACGTGGATTTTTTATTTTTCACATTAAATAGACAAATATTATTACATATATATATAATTATAAATATAAATATATATTACACGAAGAAATGTTTTGTTATTTTTTTTTTAAAGAAGATATGAGTGAATATCTGAGAAGGTAAAGTTATGGCTGGGGAGGCGAAGTCGAACCAGATGTTGAAATATATGTAAAAGAAATGAGAAGTGGATAATGTAATAATGAGACGACAGATCTGGAGCTAGATTTTTGTATATGGTGATGGTTATATAGATAGCAATGAAATTGTAGCAGTTTTGATGTATCTTAGTTCTCTCTTTTTTTTTTTTTTTGAAATTGATCTTAGAATTAGTTGGCCAAATTAAATTGGTACTACATGTTACTGAATGTGATTGCGTGAATCTTGTCTTGGTGTCTTTATGTTTTTTTTTTTTTTTGCTATGGTTTCAAACGAGTTTAATTATGACTAGCGGAAAAGCCGGTAATTGTGGGTTGAATTGAAATAGTAGCAAGGACAGGGATTTAGATGAGTAACTTTTGAATTTTAATATATAAACATGAATGAAGATGTCGTTGTCTTCTACTTAATTTCTGGGGTTTCGGGTTTCTTGCCTCCATGTGAGGTAGGATTCTATTAGAAAAGGTTGAAAGCTAATTGACGATGAACGATGGATGGGAAAAAAAAAGTGGTGATACTTCTTTTTAGTACACTTAAAACTTTGTGGAGGGTGTGGGTTGAAATGATGGCGTATATTGATGACCCTGTTAAGGTGTCACAATCAGAGATTTTTCAATGGTGAAGCTTTAACAACAACATGCTGGAACGAGTTTGTTGGAAGTTTGCATCTCATGTTTCGGATTTGGAGGGTTAGCTAGTGATAGAGAGCTGAAAATGGTTTGGCCAAAAATTTAATCTTGCCTCTCACATGAAGTCATTTTACTTTGTTTTGTTGTGCCAATTTGGAGGACGTGATCTTCAAAATTACTGGTATAGGTTCGTAAGTAATTATTATGGTCAATTAATTGAGCTATATATAGCTTACATAATCTTTGTGGATTGTGGGGTTGTTGCTTCACTGTCAGTTGCTACTTGCTAGAGAAAACACTTGAAAGGCAACAAGTGCTTAAGTGGATTCACAGCAGACATTTTGCTTCTTTTATCCTGGGGTTGTTTGTTTTTTTGGTACTTTTTTTTTTCCAAATGAGAAAGATGCAGTATCCTTTAACTAAGTGCTTCGGCATTCCTTAATTAAAATATGAGTTCGATCTTTAATTTGGACACGAGTCATAATTAAATATATCATTTTATTTCAAAATGGACTTATTTGATAAAAGAAAGATTAATTGAATGTAAAATAAAAAATCTCAAATATCTCTTGATTATATTTATATATAAAAAAAGAGAATATGGAAGTGAAAAATATAGGAAGGACAGGGTGAAAAAAGAAAAATCTAACCAGCATTTACAATTCGTGTCCCGCATAACCAATTGAGTTTATTAGAGGGAACTGTCTTTGTCACTGTTTACTGATTATTATACTGCTTACTCTCAAATCAAAACCAGTAAATGAAAATTATATGGTTAGTTTTTTTTTACTTATTGACATTATAATGGCTTAGATTATCTAAAATAGTAGCCTTTCCCAGGACCACATGGTGCATGTGCTCCTTTAATCTGACACCAGAGGGGTATGGGGCCATACTTGCTATCCCATAACCAATGGCCACTTGGGACTTGACATCAATGAGGCCATGATTTTCCCTTCTTAGGTTCAATGTAGATATCTCATTTTATTGGAAGATCACATTTTCAGAATTATCCATGTATATAGTGTGGATCTTTTTTCCCATTGTAAATAAAAGTAGAGATACGGATTCTGAAATGACTGCGTCTTTCTTCCATAATAGTAATAAGTTGTGATCCTTACTGATAAAAAAAAAAAAAAACTGAAGGATAAATATCTTGGTAATGTGCCACTTTTTAGAGGGTGTCAGAACCAAACTAAACAAGGCTTTGTCGTTAAGCTTTTGTCGGATGCGCTTAAGAAAATATCTCTCTTAATTCGTTTCACTTGTTATAAAACTTAAAATAGAAAATTCTTTGCTAATTAATTTGATAGCAAAACTTGAAATCCATTGTATCCTTTATGATTCGAAAATTGAAATTCATTAAAAATTGTCGTGACGCTCTTAGATCCATAGACTATAAAGAGATGCAAAGTGAATAAAAACGGGTAGATGCTTGTTAATTTCTACTTAAAAGCAATCATGATAGCATGATCAACATAGAAGGTAAGCATCTACATTGATGAAGGTTAATCGAAGATAATAATCTTGTGTTGTAGATATATATCTCTCACTATTTTTCCTTTTCTTTTGGGGACCATATACATATCACATATCTCTCCATTTACCTATCTAATGTAACTCTATTGCGTGTAGAGAAAAACATTCATGCAAACTTTAATGCAAGGCCCACAAATGCCTTAGACAAGATAAATTCTGCTGAGATCGATTTTATTTTTTTATTCTTTGGAAAGTGAGATGATCAATGGTTGATTTTTTTAATTAAAAAAAAGTACAAACCTAGAAGGTTCTTATGCATTTTCATCTACACGTACCGTACACTATTTGCAAACCTTGCCCCATTTTGAAACAGTCCTGGTCATCTACTATAGCAAGTTGCTAAGCAATATGTTTGGAAACGACCAAAAGAGGAAACAGTTGTACATGGATTACTATTGACTAGGAAATAGGAATAGAAACAATACATTCTCTTTTATATAATTTATTTTATTATGTCACATTAGGATATGTTGAAAATAGTATATATTCATATATTCTTTGTCTACTTCAACGTAACGAAAATGACTATACAATATTTCGTGCTCTCTTTCTTCTCTTAATTTTGATGCACTTTGGTCACTTTGTGCCTGTGGCACAGTGGTTATGAAGTAGTACATGTTAACACAATTTCAGTCCCCAGCCTTTTACTAAAGAGAGATGAAAAGTAGAAACGAATTGGGTAATTTGGCAATTTGGAATCACAAAGAAGCAAAAGATGAGAAGTGAACAATTTAGCAAACAAGGAGCGTGCGTGTCATGTGATGTGCCAAACTGAACCAAACCATGACCCATGTGGATATTTTTTTACTCGTGCCTTTCTTTTGGGAAATTAAAAAAAAAAAAAAAAAAGAACACCAAATTAATGGCATCGCATTAATTAGTTCAATCCATGTGTCACTTCCATCCATGTGTCTCCTATTTCTCTTACGGCATCTCAAGAAAAATTAAATAGCCATGTTAACTGTTATTTGAAAATCGGTTAATTTGTTTTCTATGATACATGCATGAGATGGGATTGAGCTCATTCTCTGAAGTTGAGTGGTGCATTCATGTATGAAGTGCACCCTGACCAATTGTGTTTGGATGTTTTATAGGCAATTAGCAATGCAGCATGTGATTATGAGCCAATGACAATTTCTGTTTGTGATATTTTATAACAAGATTCTTCATATTGAGTTAGGAAAAGGTAATCAAATTTGATGTGGACTGGGATATATAGTTGGAATCTTTTTGGGCTTGCAAGAGAAATAAAGTATTGTTAAACTATTTTTCACACTTTATTTAGTAGTATCATATCTTTGTTTGTACTCTCTCCATTTACGCAAACCCACACAGTGCCAAGACATAGGAAGAATATATCTGTTGATCGAGGCTTTTTTTTTTTTACAGAATAGGTATATTTTGCTTTTAAAATTCCCAGAATAGTATAGTTTTTAAAAAAAATTACATGCAAGGTATATAACATTGTGAAAGTCAATTTTGGTTTTGTGAAATCAATTTCAGATAATTTTATCTTTTTAAAGTAGTTTTTAAACACTATATTTTTTTTACAACTAAAAATTGTCGAAAATTAATCGTACAGAATTAAAATTGACTTTCACAACCTCGATTTATATTCCCATGTTCCATGTAACATTTTCTAAACTATACTATTTTGGAAATTTTAAAAGCAAAATAACCAGTTTTGTAAAAAAAAAAAAGGCATCTATTGTACTCTTGAATTTTATCTCTAAATATGCAGGTCCCTTTGAATGACTTTTACAGCATTGGAGATGGGGCAGCAAATTGTCTAGGACAAGGCATTATTGCTCGTTTAATTTAAAATTAGATAAAATTGATTTTGATAGAATTAGTTTTGAACAATTGAATGTAAGCGAGATATATAGCTAAATTAATCTTAACCATAAATTTTACATTGGAATGTGTACTATGGTAAACCGACACAAAGTAAGCTACGAAAAGAATAATATATCCAATGAAGAACATTGGTCTTCTAAACCCTTGAGCAACATGGGAAAGAATGTACCATAAATCAATCTTGAGAAACTCATTCTCTTATCTTAAAAACAAATGGTACTCTGCAATAATGTGGTTTGGTCTACCAAGAAGAAAGATATTATAGTGTGTCTTTCCTTTGCTGCCCAGTATATTACAAGAGTCTTCGTTTTCTTACTAATGCTCTTTTATAGCTAATTTGTGATTAATTTTAATTCACTGTAGTTCTGTTGCTAGTTATGTTGAAAAAGGAAACACGATATAAATTCAAGTATTTTTTCAAATCTATATATGAATTTACAATGTATATATAGAACTTGGAGTACAAGTTCTGGCATTGATACTCGACTTTGTTAACATTTTTCATATCTTAACTTGTATATCAGCATTTTGGTTATGATATCTCCTCATCTTCAAATTCAATACTGTATTTTTTTTTTTGCTGACTAGAATTCATTCTATATTGAACAATGTTAACAACACGTTTTTTTAATAAACATTTATCATTAGATGAAATTTACAAGGATTCCACTAAACAAATACAGGATATATATACTTTCTTTAACATGACTTGCATGAAATTTTCATCCAAGCGTCGATTGATATTTTCTTTATGATGTATTCACTAGGCTTGAGGGTATTATTCTTTATTTTCCCTTGGCCACATTCATGTCCCCGTCTTTAATCAAGTGTCAATGATTAATGTCCTATTTTCTCTTTTCTTAATTGCTGAATTTTAACTTAGACAGTATTATTCATAAAGATTTTAGTTAATTTAAATACTTGGGTTCTGTCTTACCAAAGTATTTTTTATAATCTAGAATCTATATAATCCAAGGTAAAATTATTTTTTCACATAAAAAGGTCACATAAATTTAGAGAAAATCAGAGATGACAATATTAGAGAAACAACTATTCTCACCACCAATTTGCTAATTAAACTACCAACCTATGTCAAATTCCTATTTTGTCCATTCACCGAATTCCTACGCTCCCTCCTCAAATCCAAAACTGCCTCCCTTCATAACCCTCGCGCCACCCCTCCAAATTGCGGGCACACCCATCCCATCGAGTTCCAAGTACCGCCACCGTCGGTTCATGCCGCATTGTCCACCTCACTTTTGTGATTGATCCACGCACACCCCACCCAGTCGTGTTACCGTTCACCCTTCAAATAGGAAACGAAAAAAATCAACCAAAAGGATACAATTAGCAATTGTGATAGTGCCAAATAGCCAAAATGCAATTTAATTGCTAATGGTATTTCGGAATACAAATAAAAGCTCCCAAATGATAATACCAGCAATTGTGATAGTGCCAAATAGCAACTCCCCAACATTAAACTTTTCATAAAAAAAACTTTAAGTAATGCCAGACCCAAAGAGCAGTGCACAACCCAAAACATTAGAAAAGGCAAGAAGATGATTACCCTTCATTTAATTTGATAAAATAAGATTTGAAATGTTGTATCTTGTATTGAACAAGCACTTTTGTTTACAAATTTTTATGAGACCAATATAGGTGAATTTTCATCATCAATTGGGCACTTAGTGTCTTTAGAAAAGTTACACCTAAGAGGAACTAAAGTTGAGAGCTTGCCTTCAATTATCAAAAACTTTTCAATGCTGACAAGGCTACGGTTAGATTGTTGCTGGAAAGTCGTGTCTCTACCAGAGCTTGCACCATCTATAGTAAGAGCTTTCTTTGAATGGTTGCAAGAAATTCAAGTCTCTGCCAAAGCTTTCACCATCAATAGAAGATCTTTCTTTGAATGAATGCAAGAAATTCTTGTCTCTGCCAGAGCTTCCACCATCCTTGAGAGCGCTTGATCTAAGAAATTGTTGGAAACTTGTTGCTGCATATATAAATGGTAGCAATTTTCACAAATAAGTGAATGAAGAAGGACGTCACAATATATATGTTGAGTGTCTATTTGGATTATCATTTTAATCCTCCAAAACGGGCATTCACACTTTCCTAGTGAGGAAACGGAGGAGCAAGAATGTGTCATTGAGCTTCTTAACCTCAGTTTAAGTTGTTGAGACGCACGACAAAGAAAAAAACACACTACCACTTCTCAAAAGACCAAAACAGGGTCTTTAAAATTGTAGTGCATGTTTTTTTGCATTAAACTTTCCAAACTTAGGTTTGAGATAGTGTTTGTTTCAGCATCCACGGACCATGTTGATTGTTGGTGTCAATATCACATCAAAATTGCAAAGAAACACAGAAGCAACTATGTGATGACCAGGCAAGTTAATTTGGTCACCATCTTTTAGCTGGGGTGTCGAAATTGTATGCTAGCTCCCAGGTTTTTCATTGTATACAAACGTGTATCCAGGATACTATCTTTACAGAAATGCAATGATCTTTGTTGAGTCAAACAAAAACTATGCGATAGACATGAATGTGTTGATGGCTGTAAGACACGGATCCAAACACAATTTGAATGAATCTCATTTTGCAAAAACAACTCTCTCTTTTCTTTCATTTCAATTTGAGTTTCAAGACAAGCTGAAGCTAAACTCAGTTTACGATAGAATATAACTGAAAACGAAACAAAAAGATTTCTCAGTTTTACTTTTTGAACAAATGTTGGGAGTCTCGCAACTGAAAACTAAGCATAGTCGTAGTAGTCGTGAGATTTAGTGTTTTGATTTTGATTTTGAATCTTCAAATATTAGAAAGAAAAATATATGAGCCCTTCTGAATAATTTTTATTCACAAACAAGTGGGCAACTGTAAGTTTAGGGCTGGAAAATATTCTGCATATAGAGCCTTGAAAGAAAATTGATAGAAATTGTTTGATGAATAGAAAGTTAGGGGAAATATGAATGAACAAAGATAACAGGTTCTGATACAAATTCATTTGGAAACATTTCCTTCTTCTTGCACGGATATTTTATATTGGTAAAGGCAACTAACATATGAATGTTGTTGTTGAACAAGAAATACTAACATTATAATTACTTTATACTTTAAATATGTTCTTAATCTCCAAATATATTACTATTTTAAGTCCACACAATATTCCTCACTCGATTTTCAGAAGCCTTTGTTGAAGCTGCGCACCGAACAAAACACTTGCTTTTTCTTGGCAACTGATCTTAGATTACCAACTCAATAAAAAGGCTATTACATATATCTCCGTCACTCGAAATGTGCTTTCTGCAGTGCTCTCAGCATTTATTTTTGACCTTATCACTCTAAATTTATGGATGGTGTTGTAGCATTCCGTTGTTTGGAATTTGTGGTTGTTGAGGAATTCTATTATTTATTAGATTTAGTTTGGATGCATTCCTGATCTTGGTTCTTTGGTAAAACTGAGGTTAAAAGTGTTTCCTTCTCTGATTGGTGTGGGTGTCTTGTTGAGTGCATTAGAGCAACTAGCGAATTCTGTCAGCTGGCTTTGGTTCTTTTAATGGTGGGGCTGCAGTAAAAATGTGGCTCTTTGGATGAGAAAGATTAATTGTTTTATGGTACATAGCTTTGTCAGGCATACTACAATTGTTTTTTGTTATATTGATGTTAAAGATCCCACGTCTATCAGTGATATAACAAAAATAGTTTATATAATAGTGGAGTAATCCTCTTTTCTCAATTTGATTTTGTAAAGTTTAGTGAAGTAGCCTATCAAGAAGTCACAAATGTCTTATATTTTGATTTTGATTAAAATTCTAAGTTCTAAATGCTTGTTTAATCGGTGATATTGCTGGATGTATTATTGTCTGGAGTAAATGTTAGTTTATGATCTTGTTTTGATGGAGTGGCCAAATTTTTCCATCTCAATGAAATTGGTGTTTGGATCACATCTTTGATAGCCAGTGGGACGTGGGTGTAGAATGTTGAGTGAAAGACCACATAACAATATATTTTAGGGTCATGGTCACCAATTCACCAACTCCCCGTTGTTTGATTTTGATGAATGCTGCTACCTGATTGATCATATAGAGATTTGGTGGTCGTTGGCAACGTGTGCTCGCCCTGTTGACAGTTCTGAAGAAACTTTTTCATTCTATACGTTGTGGAGGCTTGCAGCTGAGTTTTTTTCTGACTTCAACTATAGTGACACACAGCTTCAATCAAAGTGCACAACTTGCTATTATTTTTTTTATTGATAAATATTAATTATTAATTTAGAAATCAATTTTTAAAATTTTTCCTTTTTTTCTTCTTTCTTAGTAGGGGTGTCAATTTGGATTTGTAAACGGGGATCCCAAGGGGATTGCCTTATATAAAACCCCACATACAAGAATTTGTTCCATTTGAGAACGAGGATGAGGATAAATATTTCTTTTGAGCACGATGAAGATGGGGATAAGGATCATTCCCCGTCCTAATAAAATTACATAATTATCCTTATATATTAACTGTTATTTTGTATTTTAAATATTAAAATATTAAAAATTGGTTTTATATTTTACTTGTATTAGAATTTAAAATCAATGTTTTTTTTAAATTTTTTTTGGAGTTTCACGAAACAAAGATAAGGGAAAAGAATCTTCCACAATGGGAATGAGGGACAAGACAGGTAGTACTCCTCACCCCCACCTTGCCCAATTGACATCTTTATTTCTTAATTATCCAACCAATCTTATATCTCTACAACTTCGTACAATTAATATACAAAAATTTTAATTATAAAAAAAATTAATCAAATTGATAACTTTTTTATCTGTTTTTCACTGTTACCACCTTATTTAAAATTATTTTTTCAATTTTTGTTTAATGTAAAGACTATATTTAAACACAAAAAAATAATAATATAACTTTTTGATGTACACCAAATAATTCTAAAAATATTTTCTTTAATATGTTTCCATATTTTATTTTAAATTATTATATTTCAATACAAAATATTAACTCTTACTATCACTTAATCTGAATGAAATAATTTTTTGACCCCCAACCTAAAGATTTTTTTTTTCAAAATTGTTATTTATTTTATTATATTTGAACACGGAATTATAATTTTTAATTCACAAATTTTAAATGATGCAAAAATCATATTGAGATTAAAAATTAGTTTTGTTTTTAAGATTGTATTTTTTATTTTTATTTTTTGAACACAAAACATCAACTTCATATCTTCATATAGAAAATTTAAATAATGCTAAGACTCAAAGTCATATGCAATATTATTTTTTAACATTTCCTCCCAGAACTATTTGTTTATCTTTATTGTATTTAAAATACAAAAAATGTGTTATTACATTGGTTTTAATTTTAATGAAATTTAAGCTTCATGTATGCAGACGTGTCAGCGTTCCACATGCAGCATACACCTCAAAAGTCGAATGTTATTTCCATTGAAGGAATGGACGATATAAAGTCTATAATCTTCGCCCAAGCTGTGATCAAATTGAATGCAGCATCCCAAATATAATTACCAATTTACCATAGTAGATTCGAATTTGTTCACAACGATCGGTATATCTAAATCTAATTCGATTGTTTAGGAGCAAAATGCTGAAATTGTATATGGTGGTTCCTACCAACTTTTGTAATTTTATGAGACAAAAGAGTGTTATGGTCCGTGTATCTGTCTATCGTACAAGGAAGAGCACAAAATTCCCACTGTACATGCGACAGGGTTTGCTGCTGCTGATACTTTGAACACTGCATGAAGGTTACAAGCAACACAAATCCAACTACAGAGATTTTTCATGCAATGAAATTAACAGGCAGAAAGTTACACTTTCCTACTTGAACCAAAAAATTTCTCACACATCCTAATATCCTATGGAACACAAACTCAATCAAGCTTCGGGAAGACACAGTGAAAACTCATGAATTAACTGGAATGCAGAAGGAGGAGCTGAGAGGCGGTGGCAAAACACAAACCAAATGTGGCCCAGCAGGTTTGCAGCTTATATTTGCCTCTTCAACATCTGGCAGTCCAAGCGCGGGAGGGCGAACATAACCAGCCACCAGTGGCATGCATAATACCGAGATAACTATTCTTGCGCCTATCCTCATACGAACGAAATTCAAATATCAAAAGGCATATTCAATACTTAAAATGTGTTCCTCTCACTTACTGAAAACAATATTTTTCGAAACTGTCAATATATCCAAGTACCTTGTTTTGTGGACAGAGATACATATCCTCTTTTCCTCCCGGCTATCATCCAATTTCCAGAATTTGCATTTACCTCATATAGCACCTCATCCTGTCAAAATTAAAAGCAAAATTGTGGCATCAAACAGAAAACAGTAAGAGCTGAAGAGAATAACACAATATTTATCTGGATTCAGGATTGAAACAACTCCACAGACACCATATATTTAACCAAGTTTCCTCTCCTGTTTCTCCAAAGAAAATACAGACACAGAGGCTGGCAGCCTGTTGACAGCATTTTCTGTTTATTTGGACTTACATTCTGTTTAGAAACTCCTTCCTCATCCAAATCCTTTAACCTTTCCACTCTCCATTGCATCTTAACTAGTTGTCCAACTCTTAGGCCATCTGAAGGGAAAGGAAGAAAACCAACAGCTAGGCATGGATCAAGCACAGGCCTTTGCAAAGTAATTGCACTCCTGAAGATTAACTCCTGTCTGGCACCATCAACTCCAGTAGATTCATACATGACAGGAGGGTGAGCTCCAATTGTTCTATCGCCAGAAATTCCATATTTGATATTTACTATGCTTTCTGGTTGCTTCCTAGCTTCTGCATTTTTGTTTTGAAAAATCAAATCAGCTCATTAATTGCAGACATCAGGCTATTATAATTACCACGAGTAAATACTTCTATTGGGACAAAAATGTGTACCACGGGTAAATCAGAATATCACTCAGCTTGTCAATTTGCAACATGTATAGACCTCAGAAAAATAAAGAATGCCATAATGCATTAATATATTCTTAGTATAACATTCTGTTGACATGCCCATCATGCCTAATGTGTAAAAAACTCTTAAGGTAAAAAAACATGATAAATAAAATGAAAATGTGACCACTAAGGTGGTAATATTATCAAAATCAGAAACCATTTGTACCTTCCTGTGAAACAAATAAACACTGGAAACCACACCATTAGTGTTTAACATAGACTACAGGTCAAAGATAAAAAGAACACACGTTTTTCTTGGCTATTCAGAAAGATCAATGTTGAAATTCAAAAGACAAAAAAGAAATTAGCAGAGTTATTGACTGCTGCAATTGGTTACAAATTATTGAACTTGAAAAAGAATAAGTCAACCAATCAGAAATCTCGGAAAATGGATAGAATTACAGCTCTCAAATTCTGCATTGATTATATAGTAACCTTATACTTAGGGCATTTATCAAATTATTTGGTGTGAACATATTAAGAGCAACAATAACATCATTTTACTGATCTCCAGCAAAATGAAATTACCTTCTGCATTTGTCTTGTCTAGGCAGATACTAAACAATATTCCTGCTTTGGAAGTGGGAGATATGATTAGTGGGAAGAAACTTGAATTAGGTCTACCCCCAGTTTGTCCAGTATGAACAAATCCATCTTGAAGATCAAGCCAGGCATCATAAATGGTCAGTGTAGCCTTAACTTCAGAGTGAAGTATTACCTAGAAGTCACATGAACCATTGTGTACTTTATCAACAAAAAAGAATAAGATGAAGTCATAGAGTATTAGTGGTTAAAAATGTGTCCATGAGAAAATATTGTTACATTTTTGTGTGTGTGTGTGTGTATAAATAATCAAACAAGTAGAAAGCTCGAATGAACTTAGATTTCTGGTTATTATTACCAGTTGAATGTTTTCTTAAATAAACCATCAAAAGGCTTAAGCTGTTTGGGAAGGCATATGAATGGTTTTATATTTAACATGTCCCCTCATGCAGAAAACCTTTGGACTTGAAACATGGACAATGCATAAGTCTACACTCCCTTGTGTGAGAAATTTTATTTAGAAGAATTCAGGATGGTTATAGAGGTTTTGATACCATGGCCTGATTAATTTTTAAAGCATCTTACAACGAGCTGCAATAGTAATCTTGTTAAAACACTGAACTTTAAGTATATGATATTTGTCATGAATCAACCATTCCAAAAGTTTAAGTTGTTAGGTAAAGGCACAAGAATGGCTTTGAAGTAACATATTTAACATAGCATGTCATGCAAGAGCCCTTTGGGCTTGAAGTATGGAAATGCACAGGTCCCCTACCTTGTGCTGAAATTCAACTTATTAAAAGAATGGGAACCACAATGATCAAATTCTAGATCACTTGGCCATAGAAGCTCTGATATCATGTCATTAGCCAACTGTCTTAAAAGCTTAAGCTGTTAGGTTAAGGCACATGTATGGTTTTATATTAACATTTAACAATACTAAAAGATGTAAACAAAACTTAAAGCTAAAAGTGCACATTTTTTTATGATGGTTAAGTACCTGAAAACACCTTTAAGATTTACAAATTCAATCAATCTTTCAATTTTTTCTCTCTTCAAGTAGCAATCAAAGTGACTTCAAATGAAAAAAAGGAAATGGATGCATTATTTCTAATTTTGGCACAAAAAGCAAAGGAAGGGATTATATTTGATGCCTGGATTCCTTTATTTTTTTAATTCATGACAGTTATCAGCCTATTGTCCATAATCAAGTGTAATTAAATAATTATGAAAATAAAGATCCATACCTGCAGAAGCAGGGTACCATCATTGCATTTATCAGTAACACGTGTCCTCACATAGAAAGGATACGTAAAATGCACTGCTAGTGTCCTGGGTATCAAGGTAAGATATTATTACGTAACTAGTGACAGAGTATGCAAAAGCCAGATGCATGGCATGCATAATTCAAAGCTGTATGATATATATATATATATATATATATATATATATATATTATGATGGTTAAAACATAAGAATGGAAGAAAATGGAAAACCTTTCAAATATCTGATTGTGGAATGCTCCAAATTCAAGTTTCAGAGCTATTGTTCTCATTCCATCTACAATACTTTCTCTCCTTGTTGTGGCTGAAAAGATAAACCAAAATAAGTACATATAGTAAAATTTAAAGAGTACATGTATGAAGCCATCAAAACTTGTGTCATCATCTTAACCTGAAGAAGATCCTCTGCTGAGTGTGTCACTGATGGCACGAACCAGAACCCAAAGAATAGAAGGAGTGTCACTTGCCCAATTTGGAAATTCGATTTTACCATCATGAAGAGTCAAACATTCAAATTTTTTATCAGAATTTAGAGTTCTTATCTGAGCACCATCATTCTGCACACCAGCATCGGTTTCCATCTCAATTACGTGCGACTCTTTAATCTCCAACCCTGGACCAGTATCAATATGCAAGACAGCAGCTTTGAGGGAGTAATTTAATGGTCGAACCAAAATGCCAACCCATTGGTCTTCATTTATCAACAAAGCAGATGAAACAGCAGCATCAAGATCAACAAGGGCTCTAGGTTTGAAAACCTAAAAAATGATAAATGACATTATTAGATAATTAACTTTAAACTCTTTTTTTGTCACTAAAAAGATCAATAGCGCTACTGCAAATAAATGGCAGATTATAATTATCATTCCAATGATCTTTTGCTATCCATCAGGTCAAGAGGAAAACAACAAAGGAAGGAAGGAAAATTATATAAATAAAAAATCCCTATCTTCTATTGAATTGTCATATTCCATTTCTTTTTTCATCTTGTTAAAAGCCTACCTTCAGAATGGGTTTAGCTGGCTTTTCATAACTCATAAAATCATCACTATCTTCAGGACCAACTTTTGAAAAACTATGAGATCTAAACCTCAACTGCCCAATCTGTCCAGTAAGAACTCCAAGAACATAAGATCCTGGTTTCTGAGGTGGTAGATCCAAGGTAATAGTATTCCGACCAGGGTGTAACACAATGGCTGTAGAACTCTTCAATGCCTAAAGCAATTTAAATAACCGAGTTATTCAAAGAAGAAATAATTAAAAACTATAAACTTCTCATACTGTAGTTAAAAAATGTAAAATAACACCCAACAACAAATACCTTTACACCTTCATCGGTATTATATGTTGCATTTAATGTAAGACTGATTGAATCGAGAGTTATATCATCTGGAAAACCACTCCATACAGTTACAGAAAGGATACCAGGATCCCTATCACATAACTCCAATGGAGGCCCAGGATTTCCAGAAAATGTAATTAATGATGATACATCAAGAGGTACGGGGTCCTTCATTTCGCTATGAGCAAGACGAACAACTTCTGACTGAACGGCCTGACGCTCCTTGGTCAAAAATAATCCTTCATCAAGAGAAAGTAACCTCACACAAGATAATAAGTAGCCAGCTTGATCATTAAGACTCTTCTGACACTCAGCTAAATTCGGAAGGACCTCAGCCAACAAATCCTGCCATCCTTCACCAGCATACAGTGCACAAACCTTCTCATATGACTTTGCAGCTTGATCAAAATGTCCATGCTTAAAAGCCACAGCTGCTATCTCACCATCAAGAACAACACCGTGTCTTTTCCACCAGGAACGATGATAATTGTCAGCAGCACCTTTAGTTAGCTCTAAATATTTTTGCTGCCCACAAGAGATAGACAAGTAATGAAATTAATCAAGTTAAATAGCACTAAAATACTAACAAACATATTTACAAGTATTCAAGATGTATTCATTAGGGGGAAAATCTAAAACACACAATCAGAGACATGGATATAAATTATGAGAAACTCTCATAGAGGGATTCTGGAAAATCATTCCAATGATCTTTTGCTATCCATCAGGCCAAGATGATACCTCAAACTCCTCAGATGATGATAATGATTTCAACAGCTCTGGATGCGAAATTGTTTGCTTCAAAGCATGCTCAGCAGCAATAAAAATCTCAGCAAGCCTCATCGGTTGGTCAATTGAGCTATCAAAGTTTCCGGGCGAAGAATTTGTACGTGACATGGAACTTGCAAGTGCTTTTTGTGGTGGTGACATTCTTGTGGATGCATCGTAACCTGATCTGTCAGCATACAAATCAGATTGATAAAACCCAAATTGTAACAAAATATGGGATTTCTGAACAGTTCACTAAAAAGGAATCCATCTGTAACAATATATAGCATTTCATTACCCATCCATTGGACCCTGGCGACTGTCAAACATTTCAGACACATTTCCAGCTGAAAGTGAAGCCCTCCGCCTGTTGGCCTCTCGTAGAAGAACAGTAGGTTCAAGAGGCAGGGGTTTCCTCTGGATACCAAAGTGCTTGGTTCTAGAAGTTGTTTGTAGAATCAGCTGCAGAGGTATAATTGCATTATTTAAGGTAAAATGTGACAGCTAAAAATCTCCAGAGACAAATAATAATAGTCAATCATACATGTGCTCAACCCATTTCATATGTCAATTTTTCTTCTTACTATTTTAAGTGAAATTCTAATTCTATTAAAGAAAGTGCTAGGATGCTCCAATATGGGTAAGGGCATAACGGGGATTATAGACTACAACAAACCTGCATATGTGGCATCAAGTGTGGGAAGTATTGTCTATCGTATGTGGGATATAAGGGAAGAGAGGGGAAATGAGAGGGTAGGTAACATTTGGGTAGTTGTGAGTGTCTATTGCACAGGGCAGAAAAGTTTTCCTTCTCTGATTTGTTTTCTTTCATTTTCAATTTCTGATTTACCATAAATTATCTAAATATTTTCAGTTCCAATCAGAAACATAAGAATTTTTTCCACTTCTAATTAAGAAAAATATTTCTAATTTATAATACACGGGAATAAAGAAAATGACAAAACACCTTTAACCAAGAATTAAGTGAAAAAAGTGGAATTGAAACAGTTACATGAAAACATAGCCATATGCTGTTCTATGGTGCCTTTGGCTGGTGCAAAATATGTGGGCTTCTATGGGAAAATCTTTCAATTCCAATAACCTGTGATTTATGATATATTCCCCAGCTCATGATCTTAAACAGATCTGTAGGGAAAATTACTTTGTTCAGTGATGGATGCCAGACAGACCAATTAATAAACAATAGGGTTAAATATGTTTTTGATCCCTAATAAATATATGATTTTTGCGTTTGGTCCCTAATAAATTTTTGCTTTGCGTTGAGTCTCTAATAAAACAACAATTATAGTATAGATCATAACCATGCAACAGACTGACAGCAGTTAGTTATAGAATAGGGTGTAAAAGAATATTAAATAGTATGAAAAGGAGAAGAGAGAGGCATCGAAAATTGTATGAGGAAATTGTTGGAGAGAGTATTGGTCTCTCAAATACCAGTGACAGTGTATTGTGTTCATTTCTGTTTTCCCCTACTCTGCCATCACCCTGGTGCTGGGTCAGGGGAGACAATTCCTAATAAAGATCCATTTTCGTACTTCATCTGAACCATATGCTATCATAGTGACATAAGGGATGAGCAATTTTTTTGTTAAAAATTAAAATGTCTGTTGTGTAATTGTGTTGGGTCACAATCTTCTGTGATGTTATACTCTTATGACTACAATACCTTTTCTTTCTCAAGCACCTCTGTTGATGCATCAGCAGGAACTGAAGGCCAGACAGCTGGCTTAGGCCAAGGTAGCAAGCTAAGGGAAGCACTGCTCAAAAGGAAAGGAACTGCATTAAACTTGGAGAATGATACCAACTGAGATGTAACTAATCTTGCATTACATGATTAATTAATGGAATACAAAATGATTAGATTAAGAAAATGCAAAAAATTATTGGCCTTCTAATTGCAAAAATATGTACCTGTTGACAGGACTTCTTTCTATATCAGTTCCATACCCAATTAAATAGGCAAGCCTCATCAACTGCCAAGATATATATAATTCAGAAACCAATCCTAGTTAACAATGGTATAGCAGACAATATCAATGTAATTGGTAATCAACATTACAGAGAAAACTGAGGAGGAAAAAGAGGCGACTGATTCAACTCCATTTCCAAATTATGTATTTTGGTCATTGGAGTTATCTCATTTAAAGAGTGCATCAAACCAAAATAGTTATCCAGTAGTCCAGTCTATTTACCAACTTCATGAGAATCCTACCTTAACTCTAGCTAGAGAATATAGGTCACCCAGAAGGCGAAAGAACTCCTTCTCTATGTCAGGTGCCACATGGCCATCATTATAATTAGAAGTGGTTGCTTCAATTAAAGCCAAGCAAGCAGTTGTTACCCAGACTTCACGCATACAAAAAGGCAGAATACGCTGAGAAGAAACATCATCTTGAAGTCAAAATGGGAGAAATTAAAAAAAGTATACAACTCAAACTGGAATAATATAGTAATATACATGTGAAGACAGCATATGAATAACAGAAAATCCAATACCTCATGCAATGCCAAGGATTTGGAGAAGCTTATTATGAATGAATAGCCTCGTGATGCAGCCTCAATGGGACGGTTTAGCTTGAACAAGAGCTGCAAAATGACAGAAAAGTAGTAAGCCATAGAAAGTTAAATTAGGAATTCAGTTACAAGGATGGTTCATGGCAATAATAGTGCTTGAACCCAAAATGTCAATGAGAACACAAACAGACAGTTGTCAAAATGGCTTAAGACATTACAATTTTTAAAGCAAAAACATCTCTAAATCAGCAACTAAGGCCAAATATATAAAACTTTAGCAACTAAAATTGGAACAGAACTTAAATCATTAAATGTTTTTGTTACAAGAAAGAACTCTTGTGATATAAGAAAGTGAATTTTTTTCTTTTATTTAAATCATATCATAAATAATACAAGTAAAGAAGCAGCCTAGCTTATAAACAGCCAAGACGACACAAAATACAAAATCAATCTAAATTTTCTTTAGAACTAAGCTGCCAATATATGTAACGTGTTTTGTGTTATACAAGTGCTCCAGGCAGGGCACACCTTTGATTGACAGGCAAATAGATACTGTCTGAATTCAAACTCCCGAAATGAGTCCTCTTGAACAATCTGTGTCAATGCTTTATTTCCTGGATTAAGAAATGCTGCTTGATCGTCACCATGATCTGCCCCTCCAAAGTCTCTCTGCTTTCCAGTCATGTTAACTGCATTAATTCCAGTTATATTTGAATCATTTTTCATTGTTCACAGGAGAGTTTCTGTCAGACACAAGTAATGTTCCACAAAGGTGTCTAAAGCACAATACTGCCAATCTAAATATCAACTTTACTTGACTACAAAAGCAACAGAGAAGGAAACTAAGCATCATGCACCTGTTTCAAGATAGCAGAGTTCTAGTTCGTCATATTCCCGTAAGGCATCTTCATGAAGGTGAGCCATTTCAAACATAAAAGCCAAGCTTTCCTGAGCACAGAATACAAATTTGTTATGATTCCAAAAGATCCTAGAATATGCAGAAAGGAAAATATTATAAAGAACAACAGAGGTTGGACTGTCTTTCAGAACTATTTATTGCACTTTTTAAGTATAATTCATCACAATAGGTTATAGGATCAACCTTCAGAATGAAAAAGTTGCAGAAGTTCCAGACTGGCATGAGACGCTGTTCACTGAGCTTTCGTATCTCATCCTCATAAAATTGTACACGCCTATCCAGAGCATTTCTGATGCATTCCATTATCTTTGATTCTAGATCCTCCCAAAATTTTGCTTCAGGGAAATGCATATCATACTTGCAGCATCTAGATGAGGAAGAAGAAGTGTTAAAAGCATCAAAAGTGAAAGAAATTAAGTTGTCATTAATGCAATTAAACTAAACATTAAAGAACCTAAACTTGAATAAACAATCTTTTATTTCTCTCACAAATGGTTATTATTTCTGTTTGGTAACTACCACTGTGATTTTTCTAACTCAACCACTTACACGTGTAACGTAAACAGTTGATTCCATAATATTTATTTATGGAAGAAAAAATACACATTGGACAAATAATCCTCTATTGAAAGCAAGTATACGATTTACCCTTGAAGCTAAATTTCCGAGCACCATTTTTGCTTTTTATATCGTCACATCAATTTCATAATAAGCAAACCAGTATGCAATTAAATAGTTGTTAAGATTCCTAAATGTTAACCATAAGCTGTAATATCTATGAAAAAGTTGACAAAACATTGACTTGAAAAAGATATTAGCAAACTATCAGCCAACAAGTCATTCAAACTTTTGTTGGGGCATAGGAGGGTGCACTTGTTGCAAAACTCCAATTTTTTAAGTTTACCTTTCTCTTTTTTTGGTGTTAAACTCAACTTCAAGTTTAGCATATACTTTCTTCGCCATTTTGCTTGCCTGATCATTAGCCGGATGAGCTTTAGACACAAATACAACAAACCACTCCCTTTCATCATTTTGGACAATTAATTTCAAGCGCGGTTTAAGGATGGTTTTAAACTCATCCAGATCCTGGGAAGAAAAAATAAGAGTTAAACTACACAATAGATCCCACAAGTGAATCAAAAATTGAAAGGATTATACACCAATAATTGATTAACTCTGTGCAATAAAGCTCTTTATAATTTATAATTGATTAACTCGGCATTTGAAAAACTCCCAAAAGCAGGTAAGGAAAAGATCAGTATTTCTTTTCATAAGAAGCAAGAAAACTAGCCATACATCAGTCCAATTTAACATAACCAATAGTATTTAAAATGCAATCTTCATGCCAACAAAAATTACAAATGGTGAGTGGGAAAAGCATGCAGAAACAAATCAAGTCAATCCAATGAGATAAATGGATTCATGATTGCAACTATCATGGCTCTGAAGATTGGAAATTTTAAATAATAAAAAAAAAAACAAATACGATGTCATGGAACTAGCAATCATAAAAGCTAGATTTGTCAGGTGCAAATCCAAAAATGAGGTTTTTCCCTAATAAGGCACTTCATATTGAAGCTCATTGGAATTGAAGCATACAAAGCATACACAAACCGTTACAATGTAAGAAACCAGACATCCTAAAAGCTGAAAAGTTAAGTGCAAGCCCGAAAAATGCGTCTAAAACAGACACACTATTATATTTGATGACAGATATTTTTTTCCTAACTGGAAAGGGACAAGACTGAAATTCTTCCAATGAAAAGTAAAAAAGTAAAAGCACCAAACTATGTAATCAATTTTATTAAATGTACTCTAATAATATGTAATTCACCGACCCAATAAAAACCTCTCTTTCCAGTTGCTAACAATTGAATGAATATGCTTTGCATGTTTTACCTGTTACTTATGTTTTTTATCTCCCATTCAGTTGCACAAAATGTAGCCTCACTAAGAACATGTTTGAGTAAATGGCTTGTTAAGCACTAATACAATAAGAGTTTGTCATATGAGAGTTTATTCACGAGCTTTCTTATGATGTTTATTGCAATGAGCTAAAAAGAGCTTATTGAAATAAAAGGTCATAAGCCATTTTAATAAGACCAAACAAGCTGTGTAAAAACTCTTCCAAACACTCCCTAAGTTATATAAAAAACATCCATATGAAGTAAATGAATCACAATGTAACAGAAAGCCACAAACTGTGGTAAAAATATAGTGGGTCTCCCTCTTAAAACATTACAACTTTCCGGTAGATTCTGAAAAACGTAATCAACAAGAAATCACATTACCTCACAGGTGACAAGTACGACAGTCGCATATGGCTCTCGGAACCAAAATAAAAATTGCTCCTGAGGAAACCGGCTACGGAGTCTTGAATCGGTAGTTAATATGAACTCTGCCGGCAATGTGTCAACAAAGACAGGGTTCCGTGTCTTGTTATTCAAAGTCGCCCGTTTGAACGGTAAACGCGCCTCGAAAGCAGGCTTGACAGTTGGCCACAAGTCACTCACATCCTCCACTGAGAATCATTTTGTAGAAACATCAACATACGGTCTCACACATCTAGATCAATGATAGCCTAATCTATTATATATTACTGTTTCTACTTGGTCACAAAAGTGAGAACAGTTGAGACTATTTTTGCAGTTGCCAATGGACCTCTCTTTATCTTTGCCTTAAAACGATCACCAGAATACATTGCAATTGAAGTGTTACTAAGCTTAATTGTTAGGATTTCATTTCATTTTGATGATTAACATCAACAACTATAAACAACACTAATATAACAAGCCAGAAGAATAATTTGCAGTGAAACACAACTAAAACCCTACACTGCGATTTAAAATTCGTAGCTAAAAGAGAAACACGGAACGAAACGGAGCATTTCTACGTGATTGTGAAGGAAAGAACGAGATTGGATCTTCGTTTAGAGAGCGAAGAGATGAAAATAGCAATGAAATACCTGAAATGACGAGGCGATCGGAGGTGTTCTTAATAGTCTGGAACTGAGCGAGGAAGTTGGCCATGCTGGATCTGAAGAATCAACAAAGATCCATGGTAATGAAATCGTAGAGAGAAGAAAGTGCGGTGGTGCAGTAGGTGAGTGAGGGTGTTGAGTTCGATGAGCGAGTTCGAGTATGGTGAGTTCAGATAGAGAGAGAGAGGGGTCACGGCCCGTAGATCTAGTGCTTCGCGGTGTACACGATCACCGTTTCGCACATTTCATCAGACCGTTGCCTCGGCCGTCATGTGTGTCAGTCTCTTTATATATATTTCTTTCTTCTTTTTTTTTTTCAGGAAAAAATGTTAACTGCACTTTGCTTCTGAGAATAATAATCAGGGTTAATATACTATGCAATTTTTTCAATCATGAATAGATGTATTAAATCTGTTCGGCCGTCATTTTTTACTCTCCCTCCGTTTATACTTTCTCTTTCTGTTGTTTTTGTTAGCAATTGTGCATTTTCACTGGACCTATGTTCTAGATCTTTTATAATTGAACTTGTTAACTGAGTAGTTATTTTATTTATTTTTTATATATAGTTATTCAATTTACCACTTTTACTAGTTTGATAGAGATGAATTGAAAATAATGAAAAAGGATAAAAGAAAATATTAAATTAGGTTGTTTGATTAGGATAAAAAAGAGTATAATAGAGATAAAAATATTTAAATTAAAATAAGAATAACAAAGTATGCAAAATTGTGAGATTCTATTTTGCCATGTGTATGTTTCCTTCTCTCTCAACTTTTACTTCTTTTATTCTCAATTTGGAAAAAAAGTTTAATCACATGGTCCCATAATTTTTTAAAAAAAACTTTCACTCATAACAAACAACCTCTCATTTTCTCTTTCCTTCCATTTCAGTGCATTGCAGCATCTCTCTTTCAGGCGCTTGAACCAAACGGCGCCTAAATGAAATGTTAGGTTATGATTATTCAAAGCCTAGAAAGGTAAATGTTGTATAACTGATTTGTTTTACATTTTTAATTATTGTAAATCATTGTTGTGTTTGTTTATAGACATTTTTGTAGGTGCGTTTGAGGCATGAATATAAGGCGAGGTATCTTGATTAAGTTAATAAGAATTTGACATATATGAAAAAGAGTTTAATTAAGGAGACACCATTTAAATAGTTAACGTGTTTGGGAGAAAATTATATGACATTGCTTAAGGAATTAGATAGTAGACGTGAATACGTGATAACATGAACACTATGGATGATACCTTGCAGGAAAAAGAAGAAGAACCAAGTGATTTGAGTATACAATTTAAATGTAGAACCAAGTTCATTCTTTTGTAATTTTGAACTCATGGTTACATAAGGTACTCTATATGTACTGATCGACTTAGAAAAAAATCATTCTCCAAATACTTTCATTACTATTTGTAGTTGATATTTTTTAGGCTGAACTATGAACTATTTTGTAGAACTTGTATTGAAAAGAGATAAATATCATATTAGAGCATCTTTAATGATAGATCTCAAATTGAGATTTTAAACTACTTTTTGATAGATCTCATAATGTCAAATAGGATTAAAGATCTCTCAAAATTTCTTCCATTTTTTCTTTAATGGTAAATTTCATTTTGAGATCTTAAGGAGAGAGAAAAAAGGAAAAAAAAATTACTTTTTTGAACAATGTGCGAATCTTAAGAGATTTTCTACAAAAACTCATAATTCATATTGGAGATCTCTTCAATTTTTTTATTAGGAGATATGATAAAGATCAGATCTTACACTCAAGATTCTTATTCAAAATCTTGCACTAAAGATATTCTAATATATATATATATATATAATTTAGTGATTTAATGTAACGAGAACAATGTATACGGTGTCTTATATTGTTTTTGAAAACATAGTATTTAAAAGAAGCCTTACAATGCTTTATGATTGTCTTTATACTGATGAGTACCATGGCTTATGATTCATCAAGCCTCACATAAGGATTCGTTGAAAAATTATAGTGTCTCACATCAAGCAAATAAAAACAAGAGTATATATAAAGCATAGAGGAGGGGTTAAGACTAAGTTATTTGACTATTTTGGATCATAAATAATAACTAGTTGTTAATTTTAAGTTTTCAATCCATTAACAACTAATTATAATAGTGATAGAGACAAAGAGGATAATATAAACATATATTTATTTCTTTAAAAAGAAAAAATAGAGGTAAAATAATATGTCAACCCAATTAACTTGTGATACGTGGATGACAAATTAGGTGGAACAGATCAAAACATATTGATATATTGAAGTTTCTACTTCATTCCATTAAATTTATGACGAATTATTGAATCATTCCGTTTAATTTATCCCCATTATCATCCCTGTTTATGATCATTTTTTTTAACTAATATGAACATCTTCCTATCTTCTTTAACCAATGTGAATATCTTTTTATTTTCTTTAATAATTTTTATCATCTTTCCTTGCATTCAACATGTTGTTACCTTTACTTTCTAGGTGTTTTTCATTAGGAAAAATTTCCAAATAGCAAAAAAAAATTGTCTGATCCTGCATTAACCGGTAAAACCTTTGATTTTGCTATTTTGGACTATTACTATTGTTGTTAACTTACAAGTTTTATAAAAAAAAAAATAATAAAGTATTTTTTAATGATTGAACATAATTAATAAAAAGTCACAAATATCTCTCTCTCACTTTTCTGATTTAATGCTTAATTAATTTCTATTTATTATCTCACTTTTCTAATATTTCCATCTCTCGTTAATCTATCCTCACTATTTCTCTTTCGTCACGTTTATTTTTTTTCCAGCGCTAAACAACTTTTCATTTTCTTATTTGACTACCTTACGATTATATATATAACTTTGAAGCACTAACACAAAAACATACTATTACTTTATTATATAATATAATGAGTAACAAATTAATTATATAATATTTATAATTTTATTGATATTTCATCAATAAATAAAAAAATTATTACAAAAAAATACCAAATTAAATTAACCAGTAATGCGGATTTTGAAAGCAGCAAGTGTTGATTATACACGAAGGAATTTTTTGCAGAAAAAAATCCGCAAGAAAATCCCCATGAAATGGTGAAATTTCTAAGTGTACAAAATGGCGTTTATCACTTTTCAGTACAATTTTTGAGATCACATGCTCTCTCAAATATGCTACTATTAATTGGAATAAGTGGTTCTACATGAATATCTCTTGCAGAAAACTCTAGTCCTCCACTTTTCCTTTGGAGTAGATGAAAACTACAACTAACAACTTGCAATTATTTGTTTGTTTAATTTTGTCACAAAAATATTAAAGTAAGAACAAAATTATCTATATTGTACATTTAGCTAGAACCTTAAACATTTTGAGTGACTTGTATGAAAATTGGTCAAAAAAATGTGTTAAAACCAGTTATTCAAAGCTTATGGATCTGGAAGAGTGACTCTCAGTTGTTTGTGGCCCATGAATAATGCGTTTCTGGATTAGGCTTATTCTCATGCTGATTCTCGATATTCTATTAGTATAAAGACAAAAAAAACAAAAGAATATAAGTTTACAGCCTCAAAAGTTTAGACATTTTTTATCCAAAAATAAAAATTAAATGCCCTGTAAATCCAATTATGCATTGATGGTAAATAAATATCGTAAAACTTTCTTATTTATAATATGAGAAATTGCACTTCAACAAAAGAAAAATAAGAGAAAATGTTTTCTTATGAGCTTTTTGTATAAATTTTTTTCACAACTAATAGAAATAAGAATAAAAGAGAAAAGTATCCTACAAATAAGTAATATCATGGAAAGAGATGAAGAAAAATAATGACTGAATGAGTTATAAGTAAGTAATGTAATAAAATGTGTGCCTCAATGTCTTATAACATATGTTTTGAACTTTTACATGGAATTAATTT
>PYAF01001286.1:2286211-2303981 GCA_007407185.1 Glycine tomentella
GAAGGGGAAACCATGAGGGTAACGTTTGAGTCTTGGTTTGTGAAGTACAAGGTTGATGTTGTGTTCGCTGGTCACGTCCATGCCTATGAACGAAGTGTAAGTGCTAAAAAGTGCTCCATTTCATTAGGTGTCATGAATCTAACATTGCTGGGGAGAATGATAAAACCATAACAATGCTATAAATTTTTTTATTCTGTCAGTCAATTATAAATCATCTTAAATATAAACAATCTTATCATACATGATAACTTATAATTATATGCACCCTATATCAGGAACGAATCTCCAACATTGGATACAATATTACAAATGGTCTATGTAGGCCTTTGAAGGACCAGTCAGCTCCTGTATACATAACCATTGGTGATGGAGGGAATATTGAAGGCTTAGCAACCAAGTAAGCTCTATAAATTTTTTCTTCCTTATATTTATGGCTTGTCTAATGTCTCTTCTATAACAAGTTTAATTTGATTACTGATTTGTGTTTTTTCTTTGCACTGCAGCATGACAAATCCACAGCCTGAGTATTCTGCACACAGGGAAGCAAGTTTTGGGCATGCCATTTTTGAAATAAAGAACAGAACACATGCTCACTTTAGCTGGCACCGAAATGAAGATGAATATGCTATTACAGCTGATTCTATGTGGTTTTTCAACAGATACTGGCATCCTGTTGATGATTCCACAACCAAGTGAACCAATCAATTCTAATAGGATAGTTATGCAGAGTTTTCCTTTCTAAAAATGTCCGTTTTATAATTTATTGTTGGGTGATGTACACTTTTTATTGAAGTAAATTCAATGTTTCCTTTGGTAAACCTTGTTTTGTTGCCCTCGGTGGCAGTTTTCTGAGTGTTTGAATTTTTTCATCTAAAATCTGGTGGATCTTGCTTCACTGAATTCATTCTTGACATTTTTAATCTCTATAAACACACATTAGCAACCCAAATTACTCTTAAAAATATTAACTAAAATAGGTAAAGAACTAAAATGTCTTAAATTTGTTCTTCCTTTTCGTTAAAATGATTCAAGATATTCACAAAATATTAGAATCTCTCATCTCTCATATGTAACAAATGATTGAAGATGGCATAAGAATTAGAATCAATGTTATTTTATTAGTACATGCACTAATAGCATTACATCCGTTTTTTTCAGCAAAAATATTATATCGGGTTGGGATGAATTTATCGTGTTGAAATTTATGAACAACAATGTCCAACTTAATTAGAATGGGGTCAACTTAAATAAACTCAATTCAACCCAAAGACTTGGCCAAACTTAAAAAATGGACGGTGTATATCTGTATTGGAAAAGAAATTTTCAAAGTTAAAGCATTTTGTGGTATTTAACATAAAAAGTTATTCTAACGACTATTTCATCCATATATACTACTAACTATAATATTTTCGTAATCTACTAAATGCTCGACTGGAATAATGGAGATATTTTGCAGCGGTAGCTGCCAACAAAGAAGCCATTGGAATTGGATGGACCAACCAGATGAGTCAACCAAAAAGTTTGGTAAACAAGATAAAATATAACAATTTTTTTGTATTATATAAGAATAGTTAAAATTATTAGAATCTAATCTTAAAATATTTCATTTTTTCTTCTAAGTTACTTTAAGAGAGCCGTGTCAAAAACATACAGTACATATATGTAAGAATTGAATTCCTTAGATTTACGACTCATTAGTCATCACCAATATCATTTCATAGCATTCATGATTTCACATTTTCAACTAAGATTAATGTTGTGAACGTGACATTTGGTTCAACATAAAAATGAGAATGAAAATAACATCAAGCTATCTTCTTTCTTTTGTCAGTGTAACTGCCACGAAAGAGAGAAAATGGAGGCAGAGAGCATACTAGTTTTTAACACAATAAAAACCAACAATTTTTTTTTCTGCTTCACAAAAATACAAACAATTTTTTTACATCTTTCTTTGAATATCTTTATCTTTATACACAACTCATTATGGTCATTTCAAAATATTGTGCAATTAAGGGGGATAAACTCTGGATATTTTCATCAATAAGTCATGAACAACCACAAAAATGAACCTGACACTACAATTTAATCCAAAATCTTAAGGTTCATGTATATGAATCTTTCATTCACTTATAGTGTCCTTCTCATTCTTAAATGATAAATAAAAAAAAAAAAAACCAAACAGAGTACGAACTGCACTCACCTAAAAGCATTTGGTTCTTTTGTTACCAACTCTAACACATGGTATGTTGTTGTAGGGCGCAATGATTAGCAAGAGCTAAAATTTAAGCATATGGCATGTTGTAGCAAAAGCTAAAATCTAAAGCATATGCTATGTCTAAATTCACCTGCATTTCCTATACACACCTGACTTCCAAGAATGTATGATGCACATACAAACCTCACTATCTTAGATATCTACCATTAGATTCTTCATTTTTTAGGTGTATTTATATTTGGAACATGTTCGGTTGTCCCTCAGAAGATCTTGTGCTATGTGTTGTCTTTCTGTCATATGAGGCTTATTAACCTCAAATGCTGATTCAAGTGAAATTGCTACAGGATGATACCAGTAATCTAAAGATTCTCATTTCCTACCCTTTTCTCACCTTTCTCTTGTTTATAAATCACCAGTAAACTAAAGATTAAGCAAAGAATAAAGAACAAATCCAAAAATCACATCCTCTAAAAATTACTGATATAGTTCTGCGTAACAATATTATAGTATTATTAAGAATCTGCTACCACAACAGATCCTTACAAAAATACCATGCGGTCCAATTTCAATAAAATAAGAACAACCATGAGATGAATACACCATACATCCTAATTGCATATCATCTCAATTTGCCACAACAAATGGGTAACAAAGCAAAAGTGCAAAACTTTATTGCAAGAATATTTCCAATTCCTATAACTATGAGACAGACAGCAAATAATTGTTATCACTATCATCAGACAAAGGAATAATAATACACACATAAATCACTAGTTTAAGTTTTTATCTAACTAACTCAAACATCATCAGTTTTTATTTTTTTTGTTATGTACCCAATTTTTCAGCATTCAAGAGACAAGGATCTGAAACTAGATCACCCAATAGCAAAAAGACTGAAAGCTTGATAAAGAATATAAAATAATCTAATTTCATTGGATTGTCAAACTCGATAGTAAAAACATCCAAAGGAAAAAAAATTAGGCCATGGACATGTTAGAAAGTCTGCTTGGGGTTGGTCTGAAATTCAACCATCTAAGGCCCAAACGTTTTGGTGGTGGTGTGAGTGCTCTTCTCAGGATTTCTTTGCTCGCCACGCGCCTCTTCTTCTCCCCTGGCACCACATACCCGTGACGCGCGCACCGAACCGAACCGGGCCGGTTCGAGCACGTGCAGGCCAGTCTGGACCGGGGAACCACGGCCAAGTACCCACCTTTGTGCTGCCCATCACTCAAATCACCCATCTTGTGCCCGGAAAAGGACACCTTCGGTGGAAGTTGTGAACTTTCTTTGGTTTGTTGCTCAAGTGTATTTTGCATTGTCCCTTCTCAAGGAGAAATTTAGAAACTTTGTGTGAGTGTGTGGTTTTTTTTTGAAGTTGTGGATTTTGTTAGGATTGGAAGATGTTTTGAACCACCCTTATGAAGGAGGATCTGGAAAGTGGAAACTTTGTGTGTGGTTTTGATTTGGAAGAGGTTTTGAACTCCCTTATGAAGGAGGATTTGGAAATTTTGTGTGTGGTTTTGTTGAAGTTGTAGAATTTGATTTGGTTTGGTTTGGGAGAGGTTTGGAAACTAGGGATTTTATATTGAAGGGGAAGTTTCGTGAAATTTGGTGTTTTGTGTTTGGGTTTGGACTTTGGAATGATTGACCAATTTCAAGAAGACTTGGTAATGGAATCGTTGGGTTTGGAGGAGTGTGTAAATAAATGGGGGAGAGTAGGAAGGAGTGAGTGACCAAAATGTTTGAGTTGACCAATACTTATTTGGCGTGTGTGAACTTGGAATTTGGTCAAATTTCTAGTGCTTGACACACACAAATTTGAAATTCGAACGTTTGGAGTAGGAAAAAAAAAACTAAAACTAATTGTCTAATTGGCTACTAGTCTACTACTTGTTTCTCACGCTTTGGAGCTGGAGGCAGTCTGAACGTTCACAAAAAAAAAAAGGATTGTTCATAACTGGCACTGGACCACCAAAGCCCACTTGACATTGATGGAAGCCACATGGGGAGAGGGGAGGGATGCTTAATAGTATCAATTTATAATGGAGGAGAACCAGCCTCCACATATCGTATCTTTTGCCTACCTGTGGTATAGCACACACCAATTTTTGATCACAAAATGCGCCATACAGCTAAATCCCATCACAAGTGCTTAGTTGGCTATTTGTTGGGCACATTGGGTCTTGCATGGGAAAACCAAGACCTCATTTTGCTCACTGTACTCTTCTCTTTTTCGGATCCAACTCCAAGTTCCAACCCATGCCACCTACTTGCTCTTTATCATGATGTTGAATATTGTTTTTTTTTTTTTTCGCATTAAGAGTCTTCCTTGATTATTAATCAAGGGTTTATTATTTTCCGGATGTACATAATATCTTTTTTCTTTTTGAGTAAATTAGTCACACTTCTTGTATTTTTTTCAAATTGTATTCGATATCTTTCTATTTTTACATCTTACAAAATCTCTCTTAATTGTTTAGTTCACATTATATCTATATTCTCCATCTTTTAAACACTGTTTAATATTTTAACAGAAAGTAGGAACATGTTGGTCACATGACTTTTAATGAAAATTTATGTCTAAAATACCCTTATCTTCTTCCTTAAAATCACATCTTAGATTTTACAAAGTTTTATCTTCTTCAACAACTCCTCTTCACTTATCGCCACCACCTCCTTCTCCTCCTCCTCCCCCTCCCATGACAGCATCATCTCTTCTTCCTCATAGTCATCCTCACCCACCAACATGGCATTCGGACACACCCACTTCCGCTGGACCAACCACCATTGTAGTCACCCCACCACTGTAGTTGTCGTTACTACCGTCATATCCACCTCCACCACCTTCTCATACCCAGTCGTAGCTTCAACCACCATCACTGTTGCGTCTAGTTCCCTGGACATTGGCATCGTCGGAACCAGTGACATTAACAGCCTTGACGTATTCGTCAGAGTCAGATTTAAGGGAGAAATATCGGTTGGAATTTGAGAAAAAACACAAAGGGTGCAAGTAAAATTTACTTTAAAGGATAATTTCGTCTACTCAAATATTTCAGTTGATGTTAACGACATTAACATAATGAGGTAAAAATAATGTATAAAAAGGAAGAGATATTGAATATAATTTGAATAAATACAAGAAGTACAAGTATAATTTACTATATCATTTATATCATTTTTAACATTACTTTTTATACATATGGGTAGAAATGATAAAATGAGTTTAGTTTATTGAGTTAGCTTGTTTAACTATTAAACATGTGAGTTGGGATGTAATTTTTATCTTACTTTTAAAATGAGTTTAACTTTAACCTAACTCAATTGGATTGGATGAACACGTTGAGTTGATTTTAAAAAAAAATTATATTTATTAGATTTCACCAAAAATTATTTACAGTTATGAATTAATGAAATTAAATATTAGTGTTTCTAATTTTGTTCTATTTAGGTTTTTTTTTTTTATGTACTTGAATAAGAGATGCAAAAATAAATCAGGTTAATCGAATTGATGTAAACTTATACTAAAATATATGATTTGAACTCTAAATTTTAAGCTTGAGTTAAACATAAACTTTTGAAGTTCAATCAATAAAATGTGTGTCAAATCATTTTTATTTAATGGATCTTCTCTCCTTTTATATATTTTTCATTCAAAAGATTTGAATTTTATACATTATTAAAAAGGTTTGTGGTCAATTCTATTCGAATCAATAATATGTTAGTTTTATACTTTTAATATAAATAAATATTTTCTTTCCTTTTTTATTTTTTGAACTTTTGTCTATGACTACGCATAAAAAAGGTCATATTGCAAAAAAAAATTAAGACATCCTGGCTTATCTGGTTCTTTTATAATATCTCCATCTAAGATTTTCCGCAAATAATTGGAAGGCACGATACAACTTTTATGATTGCCACACTCTATCTAATATACCCCAAAGTGGGTTCTAATTATCATGGCTTTCCTTTTTCTTTTCGTTTTCTCCAACCGATTCAGTGTAACATGTTGCCAAAGGCACGAGAGGCCTAACACAAAGTAGTGTTTTTTATATGTGGGGGAGAGAAAGGGAGGGATTTAACCTACCTACGTGTCCTGTGGTGGTAGGGCTGTGCCAAATTTGACTTGATGCTAATTGACTGCTTTCCCACATATTATTTTATATATCATTTGCCCGTAGTTGGCTGGATATACGAACCTATCAATCAAGATTCAAAGACCTTCTTCCATATATTCTTTTATTTTCGGCAAGTTCCATCCATGAAAAGGAACACATTGATGATACCCTCAATTATTAACTTAAAATACAAGAAGTCAAAAACTAGATAGATCTTTCTCCTCCTCATTAAAATCACTCCACCTCTCAAACTTTTTTCCAAATCGTTCTCTTGTTTTACGGTGAAATATATAGTGCTAGAATTGATTTACATGATAAAGACAATACTCTATGTGTCTACATGTAAATTATTGCATCAGTCTTCGAATTTTCATTGCCATGGTTTGGTTATAAAGACCATACAAATTGGTTTTAAAGCAAACATCTATTTTTATTCTCCGGAGAAAATGAATATCAAAATAGTCTTTTTGAATATGTATAAAAGGCTATATCAATTTAATCATTTTAAAAAAGTATCACCCAATTAGTTTCCAAGTCATAAAAAAAACATTAATTTAGTTTATTAATCATATAAATTTGATATTAATTTCTTAATCATGAAAAACCACATCACTTTGGTTTTAGAGTCTACTTATATAAAAAAGACAATTTTGATGAGATCCTTCATATGATTAATTGAGGAACTAAATAAATGTCAAAGTATTTTAAAGAAAACAGATGACACTTTTATATTCAGAAAATTAAAATGAGGATTTACTCACATTTAGTTAAAAATTAGTAAGTTTTTTTTTTGGTATGGGTATTTTAAAAATATTTATGTAAAAAAATTAAAAATTAAAATAAAAGTAATTGTAAAATAATCACATTGTCAAATAATGATGAACTCACATATTTTAAGAAAATACATGCTATAAGATGTCTTTATTATCAAAAGGGGACAAGATCAATTATGTTAAAAATTTTAAGTTAAACTACTTAATATGTAAAATACAAAATGAACCAATCTAATTAATATTTGAATAATTTGTTATTAATTTTCTAATCATGTATATCAAATTTCACTTAATTAATTTTGACATTAACTTGTTGTTTTGTTCTCTAGTATTAGATATTTACTTATATGTTAAATAAGGGTAAAATGTAATTTTAGCTCTTATATAATATATAATATTCACTTTTAGCCCATCTAAAATTTTGTCTTTTTTTTGTCTCTTAAACTATAAAATGTATCACTTTTGGTCCCTATAAGTGGTTTAGACTTTAAATAGTACTTGAAAGACCAAAAATTTCAAAATTAGAAGGACAAAAATATATAAATTTTTTAGAAATACTAAAATAAAACTTTATATTTTCATGAGATTATATAAACCAAACCTACTTTACAAAAACTTGTAATTTAACGGTTGGATATGTTAATTTCATATTCTTTTAAAAGTTATTAAGTGATTCTTTTAAAAGTTATTAAGTGATTTATATAAAAATTTGACTCCCGATATCATTTTATCACGTACGTGATCACTATCAAATTCTGAAGATTATATTTTATTGAATAGGAGTAAACTCCGTTCAAAAAATTAAATAGGAATTCACTAAAGATATAAAGACTTTTCATATAAGAGAAATAAATTATCTAAATCAAGCTACATTGTTTTATGTTTATTAATTTAATATGGTGTGTAAAAATTTAAAATTCAAATAATAGTAATTAAAAATAATAAACATGTGTAACAAAATAAATTATGAGATATGCGACCCATTGAAAACTGAAAATATATCTTAAGAGTCCTCTGCTCTAAGAGTGGACTGTTGATATGCTTAATTCTAATATGCAAAAGTTGATAAAATAATATTAACTTGACAAGTTAAAGAACAGGATTTTATAATTTAAGATAAAATAGATTTTTCATTCTCATCAAACAGTCAAAGTTCATCTTTAATCTTTGTAAAAAAATTATTTATTTTAATCATAAAATTAAAATATGTAATATTTTGTCCCGATTTAAATTTGAATAAATCTAAATTTACGTGATATTTTTTAAAAATTAGAAGTTTAAAATGTAAAGATTAAAAAAGCATAAAAAATTGCAGAAAAAAGAAATAAATCACACACTATGACAAATTGTAGGAATTTTTTTTGCAAATTAAGAGCCCCTTTCTCCCAAACCCGTAACAGTCACAGGGCCACCATCAAAATCACCAAACACCACCCTAGCACCACCACCCATAACAGCCATCATCAAAACCACCAGAGCACCTCCATCGCCAAACACAAACCAGTGAAGTGCAGCGCCGGCGAGGTCCCGTACGAAGGATAAAAAGATTTTAAGCTAAGAAGTAATTTATTATAATTTTAGAAGGATAAAAAACAGAGGAAATTTTTTTAGGAAAACAAAATTCAAACTTTAAATATTTTAGGGGAGCGAAAAAATATATTTAACTAGGATTTTCAATTTTTTTTTTTCTGTGTCTTCTTAGGGACCGGGCATGTATACGCGTATCTTTTTGCATATGGATGAGATTTGATACATTATTTAGGCAGTGTGAAAGCATCATGCACAACTGAGGCATACCAACAGCAGCAATAATAGTGCAATATATGGTTATGATATCTATTCCAAAACGAAGCACAAATGATGCTAAATTTGATAAAGTTGATTTGTATTCTTTCCTGAGAAGGGAATGCCAATTAAAAGGGGTATTAAATTTGTGTGGTATTAGGATAATGATTCCTTTAGATGATAGCAAGAATGGTCCCTTAGAGTCAAGCCAGAAAGAAAGGCTAGCTAGTGAGGTCGACTTTGTTGTCTATTTGCGTGACCTCTGGGTGGTGGAATATAGTTAACTACGTCCTATCACTCCCACGAAAGATAATGACACCCATGCTCAAATATCTTCCATGCCCTTTTCAGATTCAAACAAACCTGCCCTAGGTGCAAATTAACTATATATAAAGCTAATAAATAAATGGATAATAATAACAATATTCAACTTAATTATACACTACTTAAATGTATATATTTTACTATATTATTCTCTCAATCACTTCACTCTCTCTCTCTATTATTATTTTTTTATTCATAAAAATTAAAAGGTCTCAGAAATTTACAATTTACGTATTTGTTCAACCAACTAAGATATAAATTAAACTCCCCTTGTCTCTACTCTACTTGTGTATATAATTTTTAATATTCTTTCCTCTCAATAGTCATGGCCTATTCTTGACCATTGCTTAATTACATTCCTGCTTTGAAGTGCATGTTTGAAAATTTTGTTATTGTTGTTTTCTGGGTGTCTGTCATGAAAGAGATGTATCCAAACAAGTGTGTAGTAATTGGTTTGCATGATGTGAAATTGTTTGTTTTGCAGCTTGAATCTATCGTTAAAGTGATGATACTAGCCCCTGTATGTTGCGAAAAATTATTAGATAATTAATCTTAAAATATCAAATATTTAAATCTTAGCTAATTTTAATATAACATATATTTATATAAAATAATTAACCATATTTAATTATATGTTATATAAAAATTAATTGGACCAAAATAATTTTTTATTATCTAATAATTATATATCAATTTTCTCTTCTATAGGATCAACAGTAATTACTAATAATTACAGTCTAAAACTTTCATTATAAATTACCATCTGGTTGTCGCTCTTGAATTATTATCGCAAATTAATTTGATATTTTCAGACTATACACAGAGTTATCTAGAACTTTGATGTGCGCATGTCGAATTGACTATGATTAGGTAGGGTGAAGTGTCAGAGTTTCTGCAGATGAGAGATACTTGAATTATCTGTGTGAATTTATTTGTACTGGATTTGTAGAAAGAAAAAAGAAAAAGAGTAACTTATCCTAAGATATGGGCTGTACGAGTCAATGACATTTTTAGAAGGGAGAAAATAGGGGAAAAAAATTGACAGCATGAAAAAACTAGCCCCGGATAATCATGGAATCATGGCATCACAAGCCACAAATTCTTTAATAACATTGAGATTTAAGATAATGTGATAAGCTTAATTAATTAACTCGATCTTCTATAGGCAGTGCATCAACATCCACTAGGACTTGTTAGGATCATAGCTCCGAAGATGGCATTTGCTCCAGTAATAACATCTTATATATTAAATAATACTATGTGAAGGGATATGATTAGCATATTTATTGTCTTTATGTGTCAAAACATGAAAACAATGAATTATAATAATTAACTTATTGACAATTGATTTTTTTTATTTATAATTACTACTATAATTTAATTAATATAAAATAAGACAAATATCATCATTTGTTATGGGAAAATTTTCGTTTTCAAATGTTGATAACGAGATCAGTAGGAACAAAATTCATAAACTGAATTCGTGCGTATAAAATCAGAAAAGTCCCTAGCTAATAATTAAGTTGCACATGTAGATCTTCCTACATCCCATAGGACGTGGTGAAAATTATTTCATAACAAACAAAATAATATGGCATACTTTATGTGTTTATTTACTGATACAAATGTTCCAACTCAATTAGATTCGTCTGGAATAATTCTGGGCAAGAGGATAAAGATGTGAGTGAGACTAATAACCTTCTGGGGGCTAGGTTACATGCAGAGACGTGATCGAGAATTCGTTACCATATGTTATACTTGAACAAAAGAAAATCTCGTTACTATTGTGCTAACTTAACCTTCATGGCGCATAGATAAAACCAATGAAAATTAAGTCACTATATCAAGCTCTTGAGAGAACAATATACACAATACAGTGACAAACCATAGTCACCAATTTGGCTTTAATTAAAATATCAATAGATCGTTGTTATACAGTATATCATCCACACAAAGCTCATTTGTATCCTAACTGATCAAGGTATGCATGTAACAACTGAGTTGAAATAGCTTTTCAATTTTAAATATTTGAATATATTAAGAGCACACCACCATTTTTTTATTATTTACATACCAATAAAACAAGCAAATATCTATATATACGTATAAAGCTATATTAAAGTTTAACTAAAAATATCCCATGGCTTCACCCTCACCTTTGGTGTTGTTATTGATTGCAGCTACCTCCAATGGTTGAGAACTTCATTGGATGATGAGGCCCATCTAATTGATCAAAGTCTAACTACTGCTTCCAAATTCCTAACAACCAAAATCTCAATATCCCATTAAAATCTTTACAATCTAATAGTGTAAGTTTCCACCAGCTGAGGATCATATCGTATATCCTTCTTATAGTAATTCAATATCTCCTTGTTCATCAATAAATAAAAACCTGAAATTGTTCTAAGCATACCAATTCATTCCTGGTATTTGGTATGTTGTTCTAAGAAGTCCATCGCCTATTGAGCCCAACATTGATTGTTGGTGCAATGAAGGGGTTTGAGGGAGTTGATTAAGCAGAGTGGCAATAGAGGAAGCAGTGCCATTCTCTTGATCAGCCCTCAGAACACTTCCATGATTATTATTGTCCCCACTTTCCAAATTGAACCTTTTGTTCGAAGATGATGTTCCTGCCACATCCTCATCGTTCCAATACAGTGATGAGAGTGTTCTCTTAGAAGTGTTTGAAGAGTGAGTCATGGTTGGCACAAAAGAAAGCTCTGCCTTGGATCCCCCTAAGTGAGATGACATGGCACCAGGCGTAGTAGTAGCAGTAGTAGTTGTGTTCATCCCTCCGTTGTTATTACCTATCATCATCCCTTCCAACAAGTTGTGGTCATTTTCCAACATTGCACCGTTGTTGTAGGCTGTGGTCATCTTTGAAAAAAGATGATGAAACCTCGCACTCATGTGGCCCACGTTGATGGATGGAGGAATCCCTCCAATCATGTCATCCATTGAATCTTCCCTGTCATGCTCCATGGGTGACCTATGAGTGTTGCTCTTCTTGTAGATTCGGCACAGCACCCAATCATCAAGCTAGACACGCACCAACACAAAATCCAAAAGCACCAAATTCAGAAATTACCCAAAGGGATAGATAGATATATAAAGCATAATATTTAATTCATGGACAAAACTTAGATAGAGTTCCTATCAAAATTAGACTTCAATTCTTATTAAGATACTGTATTACTATAAAATAATTTTATACGGACATTCAAAAGAAATTATTCATCATATCACCACAACGTTTTATCGCATTAACAAATAAGATAATGTGGTAAAATGATCAAATTTCTAATGAACATTTGACATATATACAAAATCAAAATATAATGAATTACCCTTAGAGTGTTTTTCTTGTTGCCCAAGTCACAACCAGGAGGAGGCCTATTGTTAGGCTTGTTATCAGCAAGCCTATACTCATGCATGATCCAATTGGTTTTGATCCCTCTTGGGGGCTTTCCTCCATAGAAAACCAAAGCCTTCTTCACCCCAACCTTTTGGGTCCCACCAGAGGTCAACACAGGCTTATCAGTCCCAGTAGCCTTCCAATACCCTGATGTGGCCGCCCTGTTTGGCCTCGCGCCGTTCGGATACTTCCTGTCCCTCGGTGTAAAGAAATACCACTCCTGCTCCCCAAACGCGGCCTTAGCTGTTAACCACAAACAAAATATAAAGAAAAATCATAATAAAAACAAAAAACGAAAAAACAAAGCAGACCCATTTGAGTTTTGAACGTGAAGTTTGAATCTTTTGATTCGTTGGATGAAATTAATTGAAGAACATACCGGGTAGCTCCCATGGATCGAACTTGTAGAGATCAACCTCGGCGATTATGGCTACCGGAAGAGGAGCAGAAGCTGTTTTTTTCTTGAGGTAGTGAACCACAAGCTCTTCATCGGTGGGGTGGAACCGAAACCCAGGTGGCAGGTTCGGTTGTTGTGAACCGCTTGATGAGTCGGTGCTCTCCATGGTCACCACCGAACAAAGCTTAGTTTTATGTAATTTTCTTTTCTTTTAATAACACTAAGGTGGGTTTTGTTTTCAAGTGGTGGCTATGTTATGGCTATGGCTTCTTCCAAGGAGGAACACGTTATATTAGTTTCGGACGAAATGTTTTGTTTTTGTTACCCCACATATTAAGAGTGAGGCCCATGTTTTATACGGGTACGGGTGTGGGGAGTGATCGTATGTGGGAGGGTTTATTTCAACATCCAATGGTAACGCGACATGATAGAGGATCAGGGTTAGTTTGGTCTTTTTGGGTGGGAGGGATTTTCCCTATGGAGTGAGGTGGCGGCGGGTGTATGGAAGAACGGGTGGGTGTGTGATGATGACGTGAACTGGAATTCCGGCCGTTGAGAGGTTGACACGTGGGATTCCAAGTTGTGGACAAGTTGACACGTGTGTGAGAGCCAAGGGGGACTGTGCTATTTCTTTATTTAATTTGGTTGTGTGGGTTTTTTCACTGATAGTGATTTTTAATTGTAGTATTTGTTGTGGAAGAAAAAGGGTACAATGGAATGATAAGTGTGAGGTGAAGATAAGATGCTTGTTGGGAGGATGGAGCCACCAATCCATGTGTAACAAGAAAATTACCATGCTAATCATGTGGGGTCCATGCCATAATCCCACTTTCAAGTTTCAACCATGTGAATGGTAACAATACATCATTGTTATTCATGACATGCCTTATCATCAAGATAGTGGCTTGTGTTTATATTTTTATATTCTTTTTAATGGTTTGAGTTGGTTGGAAAAAAATAAACAAAATACTTCAATTCAATGTTAAGAGATAGTGATAGTTTTTTAATTACATGTATTTTTTTGCATAAAATAATTTTATTTAAATCGAATAATATCTTTTAATACTATATTAAAGATAATATGATATGATAAATACTTACCAATAATAATAATAATAAATTATTGAGGATATATTCATAAATTGTGGCTGAATTAGTATATTTTTTAAATCATATTGATACGAAATATACTGAATTAGTATGTATTTAAATATTTATTTTATATATACGTTAAATCATAAAATTATGTAATAAAAAAATACATACAATTATAAATAGTATTTTCTTTTTCTTTTAGGTGAATTATATTTGACTCGATAAATATTCAAACATGCATTTAGAGTATATATATTTATTTCAAGATTTAAAAGTTTGTTCAAGAATTTAAACTTGGAATATAATCTTTTCATGTTTGCTATGAATTTTAAAAAATTATTCTTGGTTGTGTTTGATTTGACATTCAATCACGTTAAACGATAAAATTTTTGAGAAAAATTGCGTCAAATGTATCTTGAGATGCGTAATTTATAGTATAAAACAAATACATACTAAAAATTTATTTAAGATTTTCATTTAATTATAAACTATTATTTTTAATCCTAATCATTTTGAATTTTAAAAGTATTTCTAGAAATATTAAATCTAACTAAATATATTTTTAAATCTATTCATAAATAACATTAATGATTATAATACTCGTAATGTTATTCTTTAAAATGTAATAACATACCTTAAAATTAATGTCACTTAAATTTTTAAGCTCAAAATATATTTTAGTCAAAATTCTTATATGAGACTCGTTGTAAATGGAAACCATGCGCTGGTCTGAAATATATACTTCTTTCTGAGATGGAACAGCTAAATTAGAATTATCCTAATATATTTTTTATTGTGAGAAACAAATTAAGATGTTGAGTGAGATTCAATTAATACATACCATCTTGGTTTCGACACACAAAATAAATTGTTTTCTGTGATTTTCGTCTCTAATAGGCTATACTTTATATATTACTATAAAAAAAAGTATGTATATTCCATTTATACTAATTAAACACTCCTTACTATTAGCACTAAAGTGGCTTGAGCTAAAAAGGAAATACTAGTTTAATTTATTATTTTTTTCATTTAAGATTGGAATTCTAATCATATTGATGATCAATTGCACCCCAAAAAAATCATATTGATCAAAATGCAGCACATTCTAAGAAAAAATGGAAAACGTATGTATACATTAATTTGTACATAATAAAAAATCAGTGCTCTTTATTGCTAGTCAATAATTAATTTTCAAGATGTTAGAGATGAACCATTTAACTTCGACTACAACATTCAACATGGTGATACTGATTAATTGTAATCACAAGAGATTACGGGTCTGAAATTCAATGTATATAATTAGAAATTCCATTAATTGCTTAATTAATTATAGGGGTTGTAAAAATTGAAGAAAAAAAAAGCTGTTTGTTCAAGGAAAGAAGGATTCAAGAAAATCTTATTAACAAATATGTTTAAATTTTTATTTTTACTTTTGACATATACCAAAATGTCTTCAACGACTAACATTACGTTGGTTAATTTAGGTATACCGGAGTTGGAATCTCATAAAGAAATCTTGAATTCAACTCTCTTAGAAATAATAATAATGATAATAATAACAATAAAGCGATAAGGAGAGAATCTGCTAAAAATTGTATTTATATGCATTCAATTAAAAATTGATTAAGAATTCAAATATTTATGAAATATGTTTCAAGTTCTGTTCCATATTGTAATGATTTTACAATTATATGTTGTCAAAATATTAGAGAAGCACTAAATTTAATTTGTTAGAATTTGCAACATTTTGATATTAAAGAGAGGGAGGCGAACAAGGTGGATATTTTAACACTTGGATTTCAAATTCCTATCATGTCTTTGACTAAGGCGAGTGAAGAGTGAAGTTGATGTACATAGCTGATAGCCAAGAAGATAGCATGAAGACAAAAAAATGACCATTAATTGGCTACAATACAATGACCAAATCATCCAATCGACACCGACTGAGGCTTCTATGATGCCTGGGTCCAAATGCTAATTCTATGACCGACCAGAGGGTCCCACTTGGAACTCACTTGCTACAGCCCATCACCTGACACCAGGTGGAGATTACCCTAAGGTCAAAATATCCTAGGTCTAGCTACTTCTCACCCAAACCACGTGTCTCATAATATAATCCACATACATGTTGACATGTTATTTCTAAACTATATATATATAGTTTAGGCCAAGATATAAAAGGACCACCTTGGCCTAGACTATATAGTGTGTTTGGATACTGTTAAAAATTAACTTGGAGCAACATATCATGTTATTATTGTAAATTTTAAAAAGTAATAATAATATGTTGTGGTATCATAAGGTTTGTCACAGTTAATTTTTATTGTGTTCTAAACACATACTATATATTGTGTATGGGGATTGTTGTGGTAATTGTGTAACATGATTAATTCACCTATTGGTGTTTGTCTAATTATCCCACAGAATTCATGTCTGTTGATCACAACAACCCTGATTAGACTGTAATGTGAATGGAAAAATTAATCATGCATGCACCTCTCCTTTCTCTTTAATGTTGTCTCTTCTTTTCAATTCTCAGGAATTTTTTGGGAAAAAATATAAATTAGAATATATGTAGAAACTATTTCATGGACCAACATACTTTATGGAACACAATTACACAAGACAAGACACAACCTCACTTCATATTGGCATTAGAAAGGGAAATTGTATATATGCATATAATATATGTGATCTTATATAATGGAATCATTTTATAATAAGCGCGCTGAACAATGTTTTTAATATTTTCCAATTTCCACCCCCACAACTATTTTTCACAAAAGGCAATTTTACTCGAAATATGATTAAGCAATAAATATAAGTGTTTCTCCTTTAACAAAATTTAATTACTCCATCCTTTTAAAAATCAGTGTTGTTTAAATTTTTTCACAAGAAAAAACAAGTAAACAATTATACTAAATTCTTCTTATTGGTTGTTGAAAAATAGATATACATAGTATTCAAAAACCATCATATATCATTTATTTGGAGTAAAATTGAAATAAAGTATTTAATGTTTCATTAAAACCTAAATCATTACTTAATATGGAATTTTTTTGAGTTAAAATGCCATTTTTTTTAAAATGGAAGGAGTATAATTATCATTTTGCAAGAAATAAAGGTCTATTTGATTATAGTTTTTAAAGTTATTTTTAACTTTATTAAAACAAAAGACCAGAAAAAACTTATATGGGTAATTTATTTCAACATGTGTATTAAAAATTAATTTAAATAATTAAAATCATAGAAACAAGAAAACAAAAATAAATTAAAATTACTTTCCTATTTTATTTTTAAGCTTGATGGTATTCTCTCATAATAATATATAAAACATTTCTTGATCTCGTAAAACATGTAATTACAAATATTGATGTCTCGTGTACATTTTTTTTAAACTGTTTTTTAAATTTTTTTAATAAACAAAATTTTATTCCGTTTTATTTTTAAAAAACTATATATATATATATATATATATTAAAAAAAGCTTTAATAATTATGTTGAAAACAAATTTTAAAACTAAAAAGCCATAATCATTTCAAAAAAATCTAATTCTTTCTATTAGACTCAATCTTCACTGGTATACTCATGATTTTTTTTTTATATTTAACTAATATATAATTTATGAATTTTTTTTTTTGGGGGGGGGG
>PYAF01001286.1:2312333-2329967 GCA_007407185.1 Glycine tomentella
TATATTTTTAAAATGTATCATTTTGGTATATTTTCAATTTTCCATTAAAAATATTAGTATTATGTTAACTTTTAAATTTTTTTAAAAAAGAGACCAAAATGGTACATTTTAATAACATAAAAGATTAGAATAAAAATTTTAAAATTTTATTTATCAAAATGAAAAACTACTCAACATAATGGACCAAAAGTGATATTAAGCATTTTAAAATAATTAACTTTACATAGTAACACTAAAAACCTCCACAATCTTTATTTTATTTTTTAAAAAATAAATAGCTAAAAAATCACCATCTCCTAATTTCTTCTAGATCTGAAAAGATAAAAAATATAGGACCACACATATTGAACAATGTTAACATATAATCTGGCTGGAATCCCCAACAAATCTTATACTCCTCACCAAAATAATAAAATCCTTCATACAACTATGTTATTGGACAAAGAAACAGGGAAGATCATAGCAAAAGTTGTCTTCAACAAATGATAAAAACATGATCTTAACTGGCCAATTAATGAAGAAGTAACAATATGGCTCTTTGTGAGAACATGGAGCAAGATCTCCATTGTCGCGAACGGTTGGGACGGGCCAGTAGAGGATTTCAAAAATATAAATAACTAAAAACAAAACTTTTAGAACTTAATATATTAAAGTTAAATAACTATCAAATATAATGAAACAGAAATTCATAGTTATAATTAATTACATGTGATTATCTCACAATCCATTATTAAAATGTCTTATCGGATCACACAGATTCCAGAAAATTATCATAAATAACTGCAGACATATTAAATACACGTACATAAGAAGGAGAGGAGGGGGGTGTAATTATACACCAAAAAGTATATAGGTCCAAATACTGAACATATCCTAAAAATGTGTCATGATAATAGTAGATTATTATGAAACGTGCAAAAATGTTTGCCGTTGATTGATTCTGCAAACTATTGGATGCTTAATGCCATGGTAAATTAAGGAAACGTAAAAATAATTCAAATTACTATAAAATATGTAATTCTTTTAAGCGTGTGTACTAACAAGTCTGTTGGTTGAGTGATACTGATCCCATCTTTTTAAGTCAATTTTTAAGTTTGAATCATTTAAATATAAAAAAATATAACACTGAGAAAAGATCCTATTAAAAAAATGATCAACTAGATTTTTTTAACAAAAATCATGCATCAATCAATAAATATTTTGTATTAATATTATGATTAAAAAAGAGCGTGTTTTGGATTGGGAGAGTAATTAACATATTCTGATGGCAATATTTAATGAGCCATTAAGCTTTTGGCATCATTTACTTGTTGTCTTTCTTGTGTACCTAAGTGTGAGTGCAAAATAAAGAGTGTGCTTTTGATTCTCACGCATGAGATGAGTCAGAGTTGCCTTGCCTCCACCGTCATCCCCCAATCACAACTCAAATAATTTATATTGTGCTCATTGATTGCTCAAAAGGCATCTTCACCTTTGAGCAATCCTAATTAAAATGAATCAATTAAATTATAACCTTTTCTTGCGTTTTATTATGTGTGAACACTTTAGTTAAATTTATTCAGATTCCTTAACTATTGTAATTTTTTTTAGGGAAGATTTAGAAATATGATGTTTATCATTCCTCATTACAAATATTAAAATTTAATAATTTCAAACATTAATTTCTAAGAGTTAAAATTAACACCTCCAGAATTTAGTTTATAAAATTTAACAAAAATAAGTTTTGGAAGCTTAATTCTAGACGTGTATATTTTGAAAAATATATATGTTCCAAAAATTATTTTTTATGAAGGATATTTTTGTAAAAAAGAAAAAAGAAAATGGAAGAGGGGACGCAAAGAGAAAAAAAAAATGTACAAATGAATCCTCGTGTTTTTACTATAAAATTAATTATCTCAGCCAAAAAATGTCCAAGACTGTTAAAGCCCATTACATAGCTTGGTAGTCCTGGTCCATGATCAAAACCCAAAACTTTGATTTGATGGGAAGATCTTTTGTCATAATAGGGATCTGATATAGACAGCAAAACATAAAATCATTTTAATTTTATTGTTTTTATTTTATCGACAACTCTTCACAAATTTCTGCGAAACAAAATAAACCAAAATGAATATTAAATTATTTTAAAAATTAAAAATTAATAGAATATTAATATTTTTAATAAAAAAGATTAAAATAATATATTTTAAAAACATAAATAATTAGAATGAAATTTTTAAACCTTAATATATCTAAGCGAAATAATTACCAAATATAATGGAACAAAAATCCCTAGTTATAATTAATTGCACGTGAATATCTCACAATCCATTATTTAAATGTCTTATAGGATCACGCAGATTCCAGAAAATTATCATAAATAACTACAGACATATTAAATACACGTACATAAGAAGGACAGGGGGAGGATAATTATACACCAAAAAGTATATAGGTCCAAATCCTGAACATATCCTAAAAATGTGTCATAATAATCTACAATAAGCTTAGGTACATCCATTGATATATCATTTTGTTAACCGCAATTAATTATTATAATTAGTATAACTTAACAACCAAGTCTATAGCAACAATATAGTAAATAATACTAACTTTGGATGTAAAACAAAAATTATATACTGTTGTTACATCAATCGACATAATATATATATATATATATATATATATATATATACCACCATTTTAATTTATTTTAGAAGAAGTTATACTACTCCAGCACTAGAAGTTTATATTTTTTGTTTATTAATGAATAATATTTTTTTAATGATAAATATAAGTTTAGAACTGTTAACAATACGTTCTCAAATATATTCTTTTTCACATTTTATTTTTTATTTTTAAAATTTGTTGAAAACTAAAGAATCATGAATGAAACTTATTAAATATGAAGTTAGGCCACCAAATTTAGTATTTTTTAATAAATTTTAACTTATAATGAATAATATCTCCAAAAAAGTATGTTAGAGTATGTATTATTTGCATTTCTCATATAAGTTAGGTGCTCGATATCTTTACGAATAAAAAATTAAGAAAACGATTATTAAATGTTTGAAATAGCTTGCATAATCTCATTAAATACTTCTTTAAAAAAATATTTCACTCAATAATCAACATACATTATAAGAAACACACGAAATAGCATCCACAAGGTAGTGTGGCCAACACTAATATTTCAAATTAGGGTCATATTTGCGTCGATCAATGTTGACACTAACATCAATAGTAACAGTAGTGTTTGTCTAGCCGATGTTACATGGTAACTAATATTATCTAATGATTGGACCATTTCTAATTAGTTGCAAGATAGCACCAACCAATGCTATACGAAAACAAATATTCTCTTTAGAGTCTACTAAAACCAATGCTACATTAGAAGCTCAATCAAAATGGTATAAAACCAATGTTAGATTAGATGAAGCTAATTCTAAATGATCTAGTGCATTAATTATGCATTAGTTTCAACTTGGACGACGTTAATGTGTAATGAATGCACTTGTGTTAGTTTGATGTTGTCTTAGGTTGGTCAATGCTAAATTTAAATATCGGAAATGCTTCTTGGTACGAAGCAAATTTAGTATTAAAAGAAAGAATGCGGTTTTTTTTTTTCCATCACACGGTTCCCTTTTGTAAATGTTTTTTTATGCTGCAAATACTTCTTTTTTATGACTTTTTCTGACTAGGAGATTTCTTGAAATTATATATCGAATTATGTGATAAATGTTGTTCCCTTTTCTCATACTACTTTTTAATTATTATTTTTAACAAATTAGGTGATTTCGTAAAATTAAATATCAAATTAGGTGGTCTTCAAAATCATTTATTCAATATGAGTAATTTTAACTTTTCACATCGATTATAATTATAACTAATTTTTTTAAAAAAATAGAAAATCACTTTTCTATCTCGTGTTTATAGTTAGCAGAGATTTTCTTTTCTTGATTACTGAGAATTTCAGATCAAATCAGAAATTCGTTATTTTATTTTTATTGAAATTTTAATTGCACATCAATAATGGAATGTTTCATGAGATTCGTGTTATTTGGTTTGGTACCAAATAGCATTGCTGTTTAAATATATAGTCCATGCAGACTCATTTTCCACCTAAAATATTTCACGACGCTCCATTGTGGCACCATTGTTGTAACATTGTGGTATCTTTGTCACGCGACTCGTGGCTGCGTTCTTAACCAAGAATTAAGATATGCTTTAAACGTGAAGATTATTATAAATTAAACTATTAATGAATAAAAATATTGCGTACTGATGTGCAATAATTAATAAAAAGATAAATTTGAGCTTTCTAGCTAGCATGAGTCTGCATGACTGCATTCATGAACCAATATCTAACTGATGATTTTAATAATAGCTGAAAAGGATGCATACCCACAGTCACATATACATGGTGCAGGTTTGCACGAATTCAATGCTTCCAACGAATATAACTTGCACGTTTCAAATTTGTTTAAAATGGGCGGAAGCAGAAAGCAACTCCAAATTGGCATGCATAGAAAACTGAGAATAAAAGCAAGGTTTAGGCCAACGAGGTGATAATGAGTTTTTAATTTTCAAATGCATTTTTGGTCAAAATGTGTTTAAATAAAAAAAATTGAAATCTTTTTTAACACAATTTTAAAACTCATTAATTTTACATTCATTTAAAAAAAATTGTAAATTTGATTTTTTTTAAAAAAATATATTCTCTTACTTTTGATGGTAGTCCTTGTTATCCCATCAATATCACTATTATTCTATTATTCTTATCATTACTATTTAACTATCATCCACTACTATTATCTCTAATTATATTATTGTTATCATAGTTATTATGATTATTATTATCATGTTATCACCTACATTATTGATGCTATTACTTTCACTTTTACTATCATCATCACTTTATCATTGGTATCATTACTTTCACTATTATCAATTTATCATCACTGTCATCATTACTATTATCATTATTACTATCATTATTTTCATTATTATCACTACTATTATCATCATTATTATCATTATTGTTATCATCATTACCAATATTATTACCATCTTCACTTATTTTATTATCATCATCATTAGTATCACTTTTGTTGCTACTAACACCATTATTACCGTTTTTTGAAACTTAAAATTGGAAGAAAAAAAAAACTCTTTAAAACTAAAAATACCCTTACTAAAAACTAATTTTAAAAACTATATAGCCTAGTTGTAGTTTTTTAAATTTTTTTAAACTTGCAACTAATAATCACCCTGAGATCCAAACAGAGACATTTGGTCCTTATAGCTACAGAAAAATTTCTTTTAGTTTCTATGCTTCAAAATATCCTATTTTAGGCTTATACATGTATTATATTTTTAATTTCTTTTAGTTATCGTCCTAAGGACTAAAAGAAATTAAGACGATATATGTTAAAGTTATGAAAAAATTAAAATGATATATGTAAGAATTAAAAAATAATGTTTTTAAGTATAGATCGAGAGTAAAAGAAAAGTTTTTATAACTATAAAAATCACATAATTGTTAAATCTAAAAGGAATAGCAGGAAAAACAAAAACAACTTTTGGTAAACGAAAAAAAGAAAAGAAAAGAACTTTGACGTTTAAATCACGTGAAAGAAACGAGACGAAGAATCTGTATTACCACCTAACTCCCTCGTAAGTGATTGACAGCTTCACAATAGGAGTCGGGTCAACCCATTTTCGCCCTTTTTTGGGTTGGGTTGGATTTTCAACTCTTTAATCATCTCATTTTTATACGCTAAAAAGAAGTTTGAGAGAAAAATGGATTTGATCAATCTGTTAATTCATTTTTTTATTAAAAATAATTTTAGTATTTATTTTAGTATTTTATACATACTTATTAATTTTTACTTAATTTATTTTTTTCTAAATAAATTATTATTCAAAATTTAAGGTAATATATTTAATTTTTAATAAGTATTTATTATTTAATTTTTATAAAAATAAAATTAATTAAAATATATTTATAATTTTTTAAAAATATATTTAATTTTGATTGACCAATCCGTCAATCCAACAAAAATAAAACAGACTAACATTTTGAATCCAAATATAAAATGAGCTGCATGACTTGGTTTTTACAGGGTTGATGGCGTGGTAGGCCAACCCTTGCCATTGCCAACTTCACAGAAAGAAAAAAGCAATTTCCACCATCTTCTAAGATCCTCTCATTGATCTGTTAATTTTCGTAATAATCATTTTATAAATTATATCTAAAGTTTTTGTAACAAACAACGATTCAAATATTTATCGAGAAATATTCTTTAACGTCAAACTATTCTTCAAACAGAATTATCTTTAGAAAGATACATGTGAGAGCAATACAAGAAAAAAGATGCCCACCAACAAAAATACAAGAAAAAAGATAATTCTAAACTTTTATCAGAAACTAATTCAAAAGCAAATTTTGATTTCAAATCATTTTTTCAAATATAAGACATTAATGATTTTTTAAATTTATAATTATATCTTAATAAGAAATTGAAAATATAGTTAAATATTAAAATTTTAAATTTTCATATATATCAGTAAATTGATAATAACATTTTTTAAAATACTAATGACGATAATCCCTGAAAATAAAAAGAAACCAAAGAATGATCCTATATAAGGTTCTATGTATATCTGACTGGCAATGATGATCATGATGAAATCCAATACCAATTTCAAAGATTGATTTGAAACGTAGTCAAAATTCAAAGGTGGGTTTACTCACTGCTCAGAAACCCGAAACCTGGTACTAGAATAACAACGTGATACTTATCTTGTGTTTGTGGTTCTAACTTCTAAGTTTGACTGTTCGTCCCTACCTTTCTATACATGCATTCGTGTTTGGTCATGGTGCTGCCGGCTGCTGTCAGTGAGATTCTACCTTACTACGGTAAAAAATTAAAAAAATTACAAACAAAAATACCAGTCTATACATTTTGATTTTTATTGCATTTCTCTCTTTCTTTTTAGTCTGTGTTTTTTCCTTTTTTTTATTTATTAAAATATGTCCATAAGAAAAAGAAACAAATTTAAGTGTGAAAATAACCTTATTAGTAAATTACATATAACTGTTGTATATATTTATGGTTAGCAGATGAGATGCTTATCTGTCCTCTTTTGTCGTATATGGCAGTCCCACTTGGTTTTATCCCTTTCTAACCCGTGGGATGGGAGAACACACTTGTTAATCATTATTATTTTTTCTTTAGTTTTTTTTTTGTAAATATTCTAGATAAAGGATTGACACATTTTATGCTATGACGTGTAAAATTAATGCTTTATCTAAAGTGTGTATTTCTTCTAATTTTTTTAAATATTTATTTTTAACAATTTTTTAAAAAAGTATTTTTTTCTTAAAAAAATAAACTAAAGCAAACATTTATTAAGAATATATATGACTAAATAATTCTATGAGTTTAATGATGACGCAATTAATTGTATAAGAAAATTTATATTCTTGTTTAATTATAAATTATTATAATATAATTTTTAGGATAATTATCATAAAGATTAACAAAAACGTATATACAATCAATAATGTATATATTATTTTTCCTAATGTTATAAATATTCATTTAACTAGTTTCTATTCAATAAAAAATTATTTATATAGGAACAATAAAACTCTATTAAAAACTCAGCTGTGGTTGACTTGGGGTTATGATCTGCTTGGGGAGAGAATGTGAGCCTTAAAAATGCTATTCCATTTCATTGTTGCTCTGGATACTTCCAGGTTAATCTTTTTCGCTTTTATGCTAATGATATTTGAAGATATTATGTTTCCTCTTCCAAGTCCATCCAAGTAGCTTCTAAAATATGTATTTTTCCAAGGTGCACCTGTCATTCAATTATCAACTTGTTGCTGGTCCCATCTCATTGTTGCAGAAGTGGAATAAAATTAAACAGTTGGTGAGTTCTAGATTGTATAGTTCAAACAAATTATTTTCTTTTATCCTTTTTATTTGAAAAAAGAAAACACTAGAACGACAATTAACCTTGTTTAATTTCCACTTGTGAAATAAAAACTTGATTACATTACATATTAAACTTACTACTACAAATACCATCCTATTCTCATGTTCAACAATTCTGCAGTCAAATGTTTTTCTTTCCGAAATGTCAATTTACTCCTCCATGAACTTTTCTTCAATTAATTAGATCGGCATCTGTTTGTTTCGTGAAGTACTTTTCCCTCTCTAAAACCATTTTCTTTATTCCTCTGCATGAAATCGTCAAAATACTGATAAGAAAAAAGGAAACGGCCACTTGACTTTTGAATTTTATTTACGCAATACGATCCTTATCACTTTCTTTCTCATATTGGCAATGCGCCTACCTTCCCATATTGAGATCACACTATAAACGGTGACTCATTTTACACGTGCAAAAAACACGTAACATATTAATAAAAATACCCTGTAGGTTTTTCAGGGTTTTGTTTTTTATATGCGTAAATCGAAGAAATCAATGATAGGATTAAGATTTATTATAAACTTACATGTCCAGTTCAACCAAATGAGTCAAATGTCCTTTCAAATGAGTTATATTTCTTTAGGTACTTTAGTTGGGTAACAACATAATATCAAGATTGGAATTATTTAACGAAACCTAACATATAGCAAACAATTTTCTTGTTCTTCATTTTAAGTACAAATGTGATTCATGTGGCCGAGTAAGGGCTTGTGTGGGCCGAAAACTACGTCCTAATAAATTAAAATGGTTCCATCATTGCTTTGTCTCGTAAATTGATTCATTGAACGTGTTTGTATACCCTCCATCTTTAGCCGAAAATGAGGACCAAAATTTGCACCTTCTTCTTCCCTTTTTTCTAAACGAATCTAAAACCCCCACGAGTTAAAGCCCAAAGAATCCCCTACCTATTTACACCAAATAAACCGATTTAAAATATTACTACTATTATTAATCGATAACACGGTTCAATTCCTGAACCCGAACCCCACCGGTTGAACCGGGTACTTAAACCCACACATGTCAACCGAATTATGAAACCCCTGTGTGTAATCATTCTGAAGAAACCACGGATTGTTCTCGACCCGTTGGTTTCTCACGCCGCTTTGCACCTCTTCCTCCATCTTTTGCGGCACTGACGTGTCCACGTGGCATAACGTAGGGACATAGAGGTCATTGCACGCGTTGTAGTTTACCATGCCTTGCGTCTGGTCCTGCTCCACTTGATTATGATTATTATTCCCCGAAACGAAATCAGCGACCGAATTCAGAACCGAAGGGTTGGTCCAATCCATTAACCCCGCTGCACCGAAGTTCTGAACATTGACCTTCTCCTCGTGCTGCTGTTGCTGCAGCGTGTTGACACGTGGCATCGCGAAACACCGTTCATCAATGGCTGGCAGCGATTCCAGAACGTCGTCGAGGTGTGACGAAGAAGAAGAAGAGGAACCGTTGCTGTATTGAGTGTGCTCGTTGCTCGGAACGACGCCGTTTTGCACTGCCTTCTGTGCACTCGAGCCCTTCTTGTAGATACGACACAGAACCCAGTCATCAAGCTGCACCATCGGTAAAACATTGAAATTAATTAAAGGTATATTAATTAAGAAACAGAGGACGTGAATGATATAAAATCATTCATGAACTATACTTTTTTTTAATCTATGTTTAAAGCATGTCGAGCTTAATTAATATATCCAATGTTCAATTCCAATGCTTCCCACTTTTATTCAATTAACAAAAAGCAAATTTTCAGTTCAAATTAAGTGGATTCGAAAACATCATATAAAATTGTTCATACTGGTGTGACGTTACAAAAAACGATTGAACTTGATTAAATTAATGAAAATATGCATGTGTGAATGTACCTATGTATCATAGTTGTAAAGGAAAATATAAGATTGGAAAATAGGAAAAGGAGGAGCCGTCGCAAGTTTAAATCTTCCGTTAATAAAAACTAATAATACTAAAAAAATAAACATCTACTGATAGAAAAAAATGTACTGTAGCTGTGTATATACCTTGGTGCCGGTGTTTTTCCGGGAAGAGTCAAGGAGGCGATACTCGTGCATGATCCAATTGGTTTTGGTGCCTTTGGGGGCCTTGCCAACGTAGAAAACGAGGGCTTTTTTTATGCCAACTTTTCTACCTTCGGTGGTGATGATCTTGTCGGTTCCGGTGGCTTTCCAATAACCCGACCCGGCTACTCTGTTGGGTCGGGACCCGTTAGGGTATTTCCTGTCTCTAGGGCTGAAAAAGTACCACTCTTTCTCACCGAAAATCGCCTTACCTGCAAAAATTAATCCATCAAATTTATTCAATTTAGAGCAAAGTAATTAACATTTAAAAAAATAAAAAAAAATGGAGATGGGTGAGTGGGTTGAATTACTTGGAAGAACCCATGGGTCGAACTTGTACAAATCAATTTCAGCAATGATTGGAAGAGAGAAATGGTGGCCAGCGACCTTGCGGCATAGATACTGAACGAGAAGCTCCTCGTCGGTGGGGTAAAACCGAAAACCAGGAGGCAAACTCAATTGGGAAAGAGGATCTTTCTCTGGAACTCCCATTTTTTCCAAAACACAATTTCGATCTTCAAAGAAGAAGGAGCAACGAAGAATGAACAGAACCACCGGTGATGAAGTAGCACGGGAAATGATTTTGTTTTCCCTTTTCTTTTCTTTTTTTTCTCAGAAAACGGTAGACATGGGTCGTTTTTTATAGCAAACACATAGGGTGAGATAAGTACGGTTATCTTTGTCTTACTGTTGGAGGAGTGGGGCCCACTTAAGTTACTCTCCTCTTGGAGTTCACCACGTGTCCAACCACACAATAAAAGCATCCAGACACTCGACCTTATCTGGTTCCGACACGGTACCCGTCGCGTTCGGTAGGTGCATTGCACGTAGCCGAAAACGTAAAAGTAAAAAAAAAAAAGGTAAATAAAACTAGTACTTTGTTCATTCAAGGATTAAAACAAAAAGAGAAAAAAGAAACCACGCGGGGTTGAGTCATAACCCTAATTAATTTTAGGCTATGAAAAAATTGTTTTATTGGATGCGTTTGTCAAATTGCAATATTGTCAATTTGTTGAATTTTAAATATGTATGATATCACTAGTAGTATAGTAGAAGTATGATTAGATAAGAAGGAGATGATGAATTTAATTCCATTGAACAGAATGAACAAATTGAGATAAGCGATCCCAACATAAAACATTATTACATAGAGGTAATTATTCCTTCAACTTCAGAAATTTTCTTTTGAAAAACACGGACTAAACAAAATTTTAAATACTTTTTAGAGTAATTCCTATCCGTACGCATGAAACACGTGCCCTTTGCTACAAATCGACATTGGATCATTTGGGCAACTCCCTTTAGCAATCTATATATTTAGAAATTGTCATGAACAATTAAAATATGTTAAACACAACACGATGAAATAATCTTTAAATATATTTGACAATAAATCTTAATTAGTGTTTTAATTAATGAATTAAAAATAAAATTTCTATTAAAAATATTATTTCTATGATTATGATACTATAATATAATTTTCAGTGCATCTATAATAATAAAAAGTTATCACGAATCTGATTTGATATGTTAAAGTAATATTTACAGCAGTCTCAATTATTTCTTACTGTTTATTCTTTTTATTTAAAAGAGAAGCCGACGAGTCATTTTCTGACACGTGTTAATCATCATGCATGCTCATTGTTCTAGAAGCCGATTTATATCCAGTATCCACTATTATCCAGTTTCTGTCACATACAATTGTGTGGGATCACTTTTTTTTCCTCTAAAAAAAAAGTGATATATTTGGGGCGATATCACTTTTCACACGCGAGTTAAATGCTATGTTTGATTGGAGGGGAAAAAAATAGGAAAATAAGAAAAATTTTAAAATTTAAATTTGAAAGAAAATGAGAAAAAATTTTAAATTTTTTTATCTAAAAAATAATTTTTTTCTTTTATTTTCTCTCCAAATAAATAAAAAAATATTTTATTAATCATATTTTTTTCTTCTTATTTTAACCATAAACCACGTCGGCACAAGGTCCAAGTAGGGGTTGCGGGAAGGGTGTACACGTGCGGGCACGTGTCCATGTGAGAGATTAAGAGTTAGGCTGGAATTTTGTCACATCCAGTAACATAGAAAAGGAAAGCAGCATAAAGAAAAGCTCGTGCGGTGGTTGCTTCCACCGTTCGACACATGCCCTCACTTTCCTTTTTCGTGCCTCTCTTTTTTCTCTTTTTAATCTGCTTATTATTTAGGTGTTTCTTTCACTCATCAACCACCAGCTGCACGCTTACATGTATGAAATGTAATATAGGTATGGGTGTGGCTTTCAAGGTTTTGGGTCGTTTTCCATGAAAAGATAGGGTGGTGATGTGGCTGGTCAAGGGCTAAATATTATCATAGAGTGGTGTGAATTGTACTAAGGGAAGGTTGGATTTAACGAAAATGATTATCTCTTACAATGAAATAAATTAAGGTTTAATTTTCTGTTGAAAAATATATTCATATTTAATGTTTGATTAAGAATATTTTTGAAGGAAGAAACTTGTGCGAAAAAAAAGAGGTATGAATTGTAGATTTGTAATTCACTGGCGATTCTAGCTTCTTCCTTGATTGGTGACGTATTAGAGTTTTATGAACGTGGAAGGGAACAAATTAGTGATCGGCATGTTTTGGTGGCGTTGTCGCTGTTGTGTATTAATTTAGTCAAGATACAAAATGCAAAAGAAAAAGGTAAGAGATAGAACACAAAAAAAATAATGTGACTTGGAGTGGTTCGGTGTAATGTCAATGGTGATGTATGATTTTGTTTGTGTGTGGATTTGTGAACGACGGTGGCGGTAGTTTGATAAGTATACTATAGCATGAGAGATTAATTGTGTGGCTGACACTTAAACAAATAATATGAAAATGTTGAAGATTGCAATAAAGAGGCACTACGGTCAATGGGGTGTTACTAATTGAGAGTTTATATGGTGATCCTTATAATTTGGGGGACTTGATATTGTTAATTTTTAATCTATTAAATTATATTTCATTTTCTTATTAACTATTTTTAAATTAGTCCTTCGTTATTAGTTTAAAAACTTTAAAATTATCATTTTTTTATATTTTTAAAAATATGATTAAAATAACTTTAGAATCTGAATCTTAATTTTTTTTAATTATTTTTAACATCTTTTTTATAAACCTATGTTTAAGAAACAATAAAAAAAATCAATTCTAAACCTCAAAAGAGTTTTTTTACAAAAAAAAAATGTTAAAAGTACGTAGCTAATTTTTTTTAGGATTTAAACTTTTAAGGTTATCTTTAGTTATATATATATATTTTTTAAAAATAATTAAGAACTAATTTAAAAAATAAAAAATAACTAACAAAAATGTCACATAATTTTATTGATTAAAAAATTCACAATATTAAAACTACTCCTAAAATTATTGAGAAACCATGGAAACTCTCGTTACTACTTTTGTGTCATTGTGATGGGAATTGGCATTGTGCCACCTTTACATTCGAAGTAAGAGGTGGCTTCAGTTCAATGGTTAATGAAACTAAAGAGTAGGAAGGTTCTGGTTCAGAGAAAATGGACCACCAAGATTAAGAGGGAACAACGATTCTAGCACCTACCACTCTTTGTTAATTTCGTTTTTACAAATGAAAAACATTGAATTTAATAATCTATAGCTAGCTAGCTAGTACGTACTACTAGGCATAAAGTATTTAATTAATGCGATTTTGTCTTAATTGCTTAAAAGTGTTAAAATTCAAATTGCTTCTCTTACAAGATATTTTGCTAATTAATCATCTTTTTCCCCTGCCCCCCTTCTTGCATACTTCCTTTGTATAACTTGACTAGTATATGTAGGGAAAATTCGTACGGCCTGTGATTTTGACGAGTTTATTCAATTTCTAGTTTTTACCAGAAGCTTAGTCAATTATTCAATCGCATTTTCCCCTTTAATTTCTCGCATAAATTAAGTTTGTTTGATTCTCTTCAGAAATAGTCTTTGGTATATACATTATTTATACTCGCTCGGTTTATTATAAAGTAGGATTTTAATTATTATTTTTGTTTGGTGATATACTTTAATTTTACATAATATAAAAAGACAAATTTATATGGAAGACTACTAAATTTGGTATTGTGATAACACAGAAGTCGATCTTTTTATTTTTCTTTTCTTTTTAGCCATGACTTGAATCCATTTAGAATTCTAAAATGGGGTGATCATGTCAAACTTTACCTTCGTTAACATCACGTGTATAATGAAGGTCTTGGCCAAAGGTCAGAAAAGAAAAAGGAAAAAGGGAAAACACACGATCGAGTGATAGTTGTACAACTCGTTATAGTCAAATATGCCTTGTTGATATATATATAAAAAAAAAAAAACAGACTTTTCTCTCTTGTCATGTATAATATTCATAACTATCCAGTGATGAGCGGTAATATTAAGTTATTTTTTAATAAATAAAGAATATAATTAAAAGATTACAAGGATGCTTCTTCAACAATAATACACTTAAGAGGATATACGAATACAGTCAAGAGGACTAAATATATCAATTGTAGAAAAGTTAACCCGAGAAACGATTACTTCATCATACATGAGGTTAGGTTTTCGTTTGGTCCCTAGAAGGTATACAAGACTAAAATGAATTAAATCTCTAATATCAACCATGAACTGGGAGTGTACATCTACTAAGAATAAAAAAATCAAGATCAAGATCTTAGCTTGATATTGTTCAGCAATGAGCAATTAAGCAAAAGTGGTTGAATAGCACATGCACGGAGAATTATATTGGGAAAAAATAAAGTTGCTAGTAACAAGTTATGCGGAAGGAAATAATCAGTATTGTCAGCATATTTCTTTAATCAATCAGTGGCTTCAAGGGATTATTTATTATTAAAGGTTAATTGAAAGTTGAAACTAACAGCAGCAGACCTTATAGAATACTATTGCAACAATCTTACATTATTTAAATCAACAAGAAAAGAAAAACTACTCAAAAAGGAAGAATAAATGAAAATATCTTGGTACCTTGAAAAACGAAGCACTTAAAATTGATCAAAAAATCCGGGAAGTGAAATAGAGTAACAGACAAATCAACACACATGATGTTTCCTTTTTTCTTAATTTTCGTGCATATGGCTAAGAACAAAAAACGAATATAGGCAAAGAGTTGATGTCTGAATGCAGCTAGCATGCATGCAACAAGTAACTGATTTGGTTAGGCTTGTAAGTGTAACGTGTGGCATCACACGCATTGATTAACTGCATGTGTCCTATTTTGTGTTCTGTAGGCGCCAAACTAGCTATATAGATAAACGTCAACATGGTGGCTCGCCAAACCGCAGAGTTCAAGCATAAGTTTTTTGACTCAGGCCTAACCTAAAACTAGTAATCAATCTGCTTCTTCACATGCAACTTCGTTCAAATGGAAAGGCAAGCCCGAATATACTTTTTAATACATCAACGTGCTTTAACATATAATTGGGTGGCCAATGCTCGTTTTTTTTTTTTTAATTAATGATTCATTTAATTATTCTTTTTATATATTACTTTTATAAGTATTTATTAAGGATATCCTTAAAAAAAATTTTAATATATTATTGATTTTATAAAATGACATATATTTAAAAATATTTTTTTTTTCTAAAACGTTATATATTTTGGATATGAGGGAGTAGGATTTTTTACGGTAACAATCAGTAGACAAGCTCCACTAATCCCGGTGTACCATGTTTTCACCTTTCTAATTTCAAGCGATGAATATTTTCCCACGTGCCTTTTGAAAGTGTAGGGTGCTTTCTTTCAATGTAATTGTCAAGTCTTGATGTAGATTCTGAAGTAAACTTGACTAATTAACCCATCCTTTACTGCAACAACTTAGATAGAGACTACCATGAATATGAACCCACGAAAACTTTGTATGTTGCAAATCTTTTTCAAGTTTATTGACTATACCGACATCGGTAGGACAACTACAAGAATTATATATCCTTTTTAAATCCTTTTCTTTTAATAAAATTATGATAATGATGGATTACTAAAAAAGAAAAATATAGATTATTTGTTCCTATAAGAATAGACTTTATTGATGAAAGTTGAGCTATTGATATAGTAGTAAATATTATAGTTTATACTAATAATATGTTAAATTACGTTAATATATAATTTTGCTGAACTTCTACTGCCGCTACCGATCCTTGCCCTCTCCGCCACCATGCTCCTGGTGCAAGTATGACACTGTCAACGACAAAATCGACAGTACCTGAATACGGACCCTTAACATTTGTAGCCCCAAAATAACACAACAAATGAGCAACAAAACCCTAACTAACGATGGTGTCGAAGATCCATTATCGTGCTTGGGTACACTGTTTGGCAAGCTCGAAGTCGAAGGCAACGAGGGAGGGACATCGATGTACTCACGCGTTCTATGCGACTTCGACACCACCGTTGAGTCTCTGCCGCTCGCCAACCACATCGATCTGCACTTAAAGAGGAACCAACACCCGCAAGCCTCACCACGATTTTCCTTTGTTGCCTTTGAATTTTGTTTTGGCCTTTTCATATATACCTAATTTGTATTTACAACATTAATTCCATCTTAAATTTGGTGCTAAACAAAGAAAAATCAAGTTGGTTTTTGTTTTTGTGATTTGCAGAATTCCATTTTCTAGAAAAGAACAATTAGTTTTTGAATTATTATAGAATTCCAATTTCTGGAACAGAACAATTAGTTTATGAATTAATAAAATTCATTTTATAAGTGTTTTGCACAAAAGACTCAGGTTCAATTTGGTGTTGCGGGTAGTGATGTTAAAAGTTTGCACCTAATAATTTCTGACGATTTTAAACACTAAAATAAAAAATAGTCTGTCATAAATTGATTATCACATCAACATTAAATGAAGAAACTTGATGGCCGGATTATAAATCAAACGAAAAATTAGTTTGAAGACTAAAATCAATCAACATATTTTAGCTTAACGTTTAAAGTAAATAAAAATTAGCAACCGTATTATCCATAATAATGCATGATTAGATTATGGTTTTTTATAATATTAATACATTCTAATTAAATTTTAACATTTTCTGTAAAAATTAAATTTTAATATTTTATCCGCTACTGTGTGAATTTTTTTCATAGTCAATGAAACTGAATTCAAAGGATATAAGTCACTGCTGCTCAAAATCGACAAGTAGAATATTTGATCACTCTTTTTTTTTTTATGATAATATTTTATCACTCTAGTACCTGAGTTTGTTTGAATGAAGAATAATGGGAAGGTTTAAAGACTAAAATTAGTAAGGATTTTCTTTTCCTCAAAAGACAATTTAAAAATTTATAGTGAGAAAAAAAATTCACTATCATTTTTTTCTTCAAGTGACCAAGTGGGAGTACCAAAAGAAAATTTGTTTTAATATTGATGTGTGATGCATAGGATAAATTATAGCTTTTATTAAATTTTTTAGTTATAATAAAAGTCAATAATATAACTAATTCTTAACATTTTGAATAACAAACATAAACATTATTAGTATTATTATTATTGTTGTTGATTAAATAAAATCTCAATGAATTGTACATAATATTATGATCACACGGTTATTTATATTTGTACA
>PYAF01001286.1:2344821-2366966 GCA_007407185.1 Glycine tomentella
GTGTCTATAGTAGTGCCAATATGGATTGAATATAAGTTCTATTGTAAAAAGTTTCTATAAAATTACGTGTCAAATATAGATACTCTGTATGAAATACTAACTAAGAATTAATAAGTTATTAATACCTATTCGCAAATGTTAATCAGTGACTTTATAATATTGGTTAAGAAATTAAAATGAGTAAGATTTTTATTGAGATATACAAAATTGTATTATTCATGATTTTTTTATGTTTTCTTATAATTTTTATAATAAATATTTTTATAGTTCGTTAATGAATATTTTAAGATCAATGATTGAAAAAATCCATATCTATTTATAAGTAAATATTTAATTACTTTTTTAGATCAGAATATCCTTCGTTTAATAAATGAGGGACCAATCTTGCAAAACACAATCAGAAACCAAAGTAAGGAATCGTAAATCTAAACTCCCTTCAATTAGACTAATATTATATATTGACATGTTTGTAATTCTAATTTCACAAAATAAAAATTGTTCTCTATAAAATATTAGGAGTATAATTTGGTATGTTGGCGAGTCATGAACGGTACCAATGTAATTGCTATGATATAAGAGTATATAGATCCTGTCACCATTTATGTTCTTGCTATGCTTAACTACCTCTCTATCCTAAGCTAGCTTACCTAAACAACATTAATGTGTAATAGCCAAATAGGCAAAACAACCTTAATTATTACACAAGACCGACTCCATGCTTATTACAAAGGTCTTACTAATTAGTATTTTTAAACCATTGGTTAAGAAATTAAAAATAAAAAATTTATTATAAAAATCATAGAAAAGTGTAAAAATCATCATAGACAATCTAATTTTTCATTTTTCAATAACAATATTTATACATACCTTAAGTTTCTTAATTAACATTTGCCTTATTACAATACTAGTACATCGTGAGGAGGAAACATAAACATTTCGTATCCCCTATCGTGTCTTTGGGGGGTTGACCTTTGTTCTCTGGTATAAACCTTAGTCTCATTTTGCTGGTTTGAATTTCACCTGGGCTAATTTTACTGTGCTGGTATTACATAGCAGTTTAACATTTTCTTTACATTATCACAACATTTTTCCTTTTAAAATATTAAAAAATAATTAATGAAGCAAAAAAAAGAGGTATTTGGGAGTCAGATGTAATTTTTAAATTAAGTAAAAGAAAAGTATATTTGCTGTTAATTTCAAGGAAGATCAGAATCATTTTCTATTGTGTATATATGTCATTATGTTGAAGAAAACAGATAACTTTTTCTAAAATGAAAAGGTTAAAGTAAAAGGTTTTAGGAAGATTAAACATCTATCTTAAATGGACAAGGGCTCATTATCTTTTTTAATTAGGTTGTGACAAACATTTTTATAAAAGAGAGAGAAGAATGAGAAATATATCTCAAGCGATATATAAAGTTGAAAGATACCTTTATCTTATTGTGTAGTAGTAAAGATTATTTTTCTAGACTATGTCTCGTCCTTTTCGTTTTCACGTTAAATCATGTTGTATTAATCATCTTTTTATTTTTTAGTATCCCGTTTTACAGAATATATAACGTTTTATAGAAGAAAAAAAATTTAAAAGATATACTGTTTTACAAAATTAATTTGGTTAAATATTTTTTTTCAATGTTACTTTTGATAAATATTTAGTGAAAGTAATGCATAAAAAAGTAAATGAGTCATTAATCAGAGAAATAAAAATTATATTATGAAATTATTTAATGTTTTCTTTAAAATTCATTAGATAAATTATATTTCTTAATACTTATGCAAAACCCTTCAAAGTTATATATTCTGAAATGAATGGAGTATTTTTACATTGATCTCTATTACTGTTTTCAAGTTCCACATACCTACTTCGGTTGTATATTAATCGATCTCTGATAGTAGTATTCCTGGGTTTTCCAACAAGCTAGCGAGATACGCCTTTTTATTTACGTTTAACTAAAAGAATTAATACAACAGCGGCAGTATACATAATTGCAAAAACAGAAGCACTTTACATTGCTTTTGCTATATCATACATGGTACAAAATAAGAGAATCTGATGTTATTTATTATGACCTTATTGAAATAAGAATTAAATCAATGAACAAACGATTATTAATTAGGTATTGATGTCCTTATTAACAGAGAAATAGAATGATCTAAATCATATTACACTGTGACAAGGAGAGGATTATTTCCAGATCAAGGATATGGTTAGAATTCTTCAACACCTTCTAAAGAGGAATTTGTAAGTTTTTGCGCTGCATCCGCTCTTCATTCTCGAGCTCTATCATGCTGCTGATGATGATGTCAGAACTACTATTCACAATTTCAGACAAGTTCCTGCATTTCACCACAAACAAACTGAATACGAGAATTTCTTCAACTTACAATCGGACAAGTTATATACATGGAACTTAGTTAATTAACAGCAAATTAACATGTGGAAACTTTCAAATGCATATGATGCATCTGAATTGAGAATTCTAGCATGTCATTGTTTCCTAAACCTAGGGTATCCCATTCTCATTTTAATATACATATGTAATGCTTTATTGCTAATAAATCATATTATTTATTCCATTACCCTTATACAAAAGCAATGTCAGCATAGACCTATATATTTATAAACATCAAAAGCCAAGTAGATATATAATTAAATGAGTAAATAGTACATATGCACCGATACTATAAAGAATTTTTACATTATTATTTAACTATATAATTGTTATATATAATAAATTTATTAACTTTTACACATAAGTTTAATGACACCTGATATATATTATTAGTGTAAAATTATCGAACAATTAGTACTGATAAAACTGTTTTATACGGTTAGTTTATAATTATATTAAAAATCACATTAACATATTTTCCTGATTGACTAATCCATGTATAAAACTATTAAGACCGTGCATATAGAAATGAAACAAAGACATTAACAAAAAGATTTAGAAAAATTTACCCTTTTGAGGAGTTGAACGTGAGTCCCACGGTGAACTTAACCTCCTCAAGAGCCCGTCTGAAGCGTCTAAGTTCATCTTCAGACCACTTAGGGTTGTTGAAAACGCGCAACTGCGAAGGTTTAACATCACAGAAGATGGGAATGACCTTCTTGTTGCACCCCAGAAGAAGTGCAAGCTCATGGAGGCAAAAATAGGACTCCGTGTAGCGTGGCGAGAGAACCGCCACGCCAATCTTGCACTCCATAACAGCCCTATTGATTTTCTCAAACAGTTTGTCCCCTGGCTTCATGTTCTTGTTGTCCAAGAAAGGGTTGAAGCCGTGCCTCTTCAAATGGTCATAGAGCAACGTGGCCACTGTTTTCTTTGTGTCCATGCACCTGTGGTTCAGGAACACGTCACACGGCTCCACCACTCGCCTTGCCACCATTTGTGTTCGCCTTTGCTGGCTGAAGAACCTGCGCTGGAAGAAGCTCATTGCCATGTTACGTTGCATGGTGTGGCTGCTTAAGAAAATTATATAGCTAGGAATTTATAACAATAGAGATGTTCTATGTATGTATGTGTGTGTGTGTGTATTCTTGATGATTGCGCTGTTGTTTTTTTATTGCTTCTTTTGTGGGCTATTGTTTTTAGGCTATGGCTTTTATGATGATAATGAAATGGGTATCTCTTGAATTGACGGGGACTCCCCTTTTATAGGGGTGTGTCGTGAATTTTTAATAATAAAATTTTAGATATGAAAAAATATATAAATTTCTCTTTCATCTATTTTGGTCCTTTGTTTAAAGTTCTTTGGGTGGGATATTCAATCTAGTTTTACCTTGGCTGGCCACATTTGATTTTGAAAGCATGGAAAAAGTTAAAGATAAAACCTAGGTCAATTTGTTGTTTTTTTTAATGACTAGAATTTATGTAACTTAGGTTTCCATAATTCATCTAAACTTTAAGATTTAATAAATACTTACAAAAATACTTATAAATTATTCGTCAACAAAATTTTCGTATCAATGACGAAAACTAAACTCACATCCATCCATGACATATGAGTTCATTTACTACTATCCAAACCAAACTTTGTTTACAAATCAGTTTGTTATTCTCCAATTAAAATTATAATTTCATTTTGATATTTACATAATTAAAGTTTATATTATGAAAATCTAATTTTAATTGAAGAACAGTACTAAAAATATGAAAGAATTGAGTCAGTTTTGTTCAAAATTAAATTATTGAGATTCAAAAGTTTCTTAACGGTTATGTAGATTTTGACAGACGAGAGAAGCAGTAAATTAGACCCCCTCCTCTAGGTTCTATACTGAAGAGAAGTATACCGGTTCAAACACGTTGGTCTGTTTTGTTTGTGTTTCACTCTCATTCTCACATGTGAACATTGAACATGATCCATATGAGACACGAATTAATATTTTGAACGATGGAACAAAGTACTTTCTCCGTATTTTGGGTTGGACTATTGGAACAAACATGAAACAAATAAAAGGGCCTTTAAACTACTGTGTGCCTTGTCCCTAATTTTCTGGACATGTTCAAAGCAATTTCGTCTTGGCTGCGCCAAGAATTTCTTATTTGCTTTCTAGCTTTTGACCAACTTGTCTATTTGTGCATACGACGCACATAACATATTGAATGGCTTTATTGAGTTCTTAATTAGTCAACCATATATTTGTGTCGATGGCTCAGCCTCTCATGATCAATAGATTAATTATAAAGGAAGCAAACTCCAGGGTGCTTCTTCCTTTGACTGTTTGAATTAGACAATTTCAAGTCATGAGTATTGATCACAACTTTTCTCATACCTAGTTGATTAAAAAATTCCATATTGAAATAACGAGAATTTTGGCATGATCACTAATTCTTATGTGTGTTCTATAACTTGTTTGGTAGACAATTTCATGTGAATTATAGAGCATGTCACACAGTGCTATTCAAAGCAGCATCTTTTACTTGGATACTATAAATATTCCATGGAAAAACTTGATTTCGTGAATTTAAAAATATAGTACGTACATTAATTAGATTTGTCTGTTTCTACATAATTAATTATGTGAATTAGACTTGTGGAACTTGTTAGACTGCATATTGGTTTTTTCCTGTAATGTTACCTTCTCACTTCCTTGGTTTCCTAGCACAATTTGGTACGCAAATCAATCTCAAATTCTCAGTACTAACTTAAAACAAATTATCTAATGAAATCCAAGATTAAGTTAAATATAATCTTAGTTTTTACCTGCCTAATCTGGAATTATAGAATTTATTGAAATCAATATATTTGCCGGCAGTCATGACAGAAGTGTCTCAGCCGAAAAATTGGGGTACATTTTAATTTTTATAACTCTAATATTTGGCCTAGTTGGAATAAGAAAAGTTCGAATTGTGTCACATAATTATTAAATTATTTAAATTAGAGTTTCTTATCAATTCATATTTCTGTATTTATATACTAAAGAGATCATGCTCAATTAATTGAATATGTATAAATTATTGTGAATTCTAATTCTTGAATTTAGTTTTTATGAATTTTTTTTTACTTTACTCAATAAGCAGTACAGACACATATATTCTACAATAAATGGTAAAGGGGGTTAGAAAAGGAGAGGGAGGGATTGAAGTATATCACGGACAATGAAAGTTGGTATGGAGCACAAAGATGAAATATCACGTGAAAGAAGGGTGAGGTTGAAGTTTATCTCCTCAAAAAGGGATTTCTTTCTATTTTGTACTGAATCATATACTAGCACTGCAATATTGCGTGGCCTAGAGGGTTCCTATTGAATTATTGTTCCACAGCTAGAAAAATAAAAAACCTTAAAAATTGGGCAAAATTTTATTCGATTTAAGATTCATTGTTAATTGTTAAATAAAATAAAGTAACAGCGATAATTCATTCAGCAACCGTTTATTCAAATATGTAAACAAATAGTTAGTACGTGCAGGGCATATTAAAGCCCTGAAGTTCAAGGTAGCACGGGCAGGGCATATTTTTGGAGGTTCTCGTGTAGATTATTAGCCCAAATTGGAATTACTGCTCTCAATATATTTTAGTTAGCTGCAAAATTTCTGCTCTTCTTTGCATACTGATAAAGTAAATAATGAGAACTCATAACTTCAAAGATCAATTAAGACAACTTCTCTGAAAGAAAAACAAAAAACATTTTACAGACGTGTGTTGTCTGCTCATGGACTTTATTGGAGTGTCGTGTGAGGCCAATTAGTTCTTGGGCCCATGTTATTCTTAGTAAGTTTCCTACTACTTTGGACATAATGTGATTGCATTTAATTTTACAATGAATGAGACCTGTGCTTGCATTTTGGAATTGAAAATGAGATTCTCCATTTATTGTACTATGTTTTATAGTCAAGACACTTGCACTTTGGGTGATCCCTGATGGCGAGCTTCTTCTTTTTTAATTATTAGTTCAATTTAATTTTCTTTCTCCGTTTCTTTAATAAAGTGAAAATAATCACGCAAATGCCTGTTCATGATTGTGTTTATTAACTTAACTCTAGTTGGGTCAATGGTAAAAGATTAAAAAAGTTAGATGCATTCTTGATAGTTTAGTCCTTCCCACAACCGTGGGTAAATATGGTTTGCATAGGACCTCAACACAAAATGGAGCTTAAGGCCTCCTAAATAAAGGGCCACAACAATCTATTGCTCAATAGTAGGTGCCTAAGGCTTAGAATTTGGTATTTGTGTCTTAGTTGCTATAACAACCCTAGAAGAAACCTTGCTAGGAAATCTACCAAATGTTGTATCTGCATTACATAAACAAAAATTAAAATAAGTAAAAAAAAATAATATCTCATATACACAACAAATACAAGTTTTTGTTGTGTGTAGCCTGAAGACACAATAATTGGCAACATGAAAAGAAAACGAAATGAGCAAACAAGAAAAAACTTACCTGAAAAGAAGAAAAAAAAGGTGTGAAGAAGATTGGGTTGAGTCGAGGAGCTTGAGCTCTATAGTGGGAAGATGAAGGAAAGAATGGGGGTGCGAAGAAGACGAGTGAAAGGGGGTGTGAAGAAGATAAAAGGAGGCAGAATAAGGAGGGGTGCTCAATGAGGAAAAGAAGAAAGTGGGGGTGAGAAGGAAGAAGAAAGACTTAAAATTGAAGGGGGGTCAAGGGAGGGGAAAAATAAAGTGGGTGGTGTAAATAGGAAATTGGGTCCTAGGCGCCCAACTCATCTTAGACTCACACACACCATAAAGTCCGATAGTTAATCTTTATTTTAAGGAATCCAAATAATTAATCTTCATCAATTAAGATTCCATAAATTTTATTTGCATAATAGATATTAATAATCTAAAATTTAATTTAATGATTAGACAATGATAATACACAAAATTTCAACAGAATTTATTTTACAAACCACTGATGTATCTTTCCCTTATACTGATCAAAGAATATCTTTCTCATATTAGTACATCAGCGTTTTGCTATAAACTGTTAATGAATTGGAGATCACAAAGTCTGATTCAGTACATCAGCGTTTAACCACTAATATATCTTTCCCGTATTCAGTATATCAAATGAAATTTGGTTAAGCCATGAGTGTAGTTTAGCCTTAACTTTATTGTGAATTTGTTTGATAAAAAAATAGTTAATAAAATTATAAGCTAAAAACTATTAAATTAGCTTATTGAATTAAAGTTATTTATAAAATTAACCCTTGAACTAAATTAATAAACATAAAATACATAATCATATATACATATACATTCTTTTTTAAATTTTACTTTTTTATACTAAAAATTAAAAAATATTTTCTAGGTAATTATAGTTTTAACTTTTTTATTTTTATTTTTTAAAGATAAAATGTTTACTAAAACTAAAATAAATAGTGTAACTATCAATAAAACAATGAATTATAAAATGTAAGCATAGTTAGTTTAATTGATATTTTAAAAATATTATGAAGTAAGGGAATATAAATCTTTTTATTAAACATATTTGTTTTGGTCAAACAAACACATAAATTAGTTAAAACGGTTAAACAAGTACATTTAATATCTCTATAATAAAGTGATTTTTTATATGTATAAATGATGGGATCTTATTTATCTTTAATTCCTAAGTTTTATTTTAGTTTCAACTTTTTCTCCTCTCATGTTATTTAAGTAATTAAAAAGCTAGAATGTCTTACTGCTGAAGTGACATATGCCCCATCCTATAGCTACCTATACCAATTCAGGGTCCTCCCAGACTATGATAGTATTAATGGGAAATGTTATGTAAATATAAATATACAAGAAATATACTCGATCAAATGCTACACATGTTTAATTATAAGCATACTGCAAGATTATGGGGACACAGTAGAAGGTGTGATGAGAGTGTTTGGCCAGATTGCTTGTATTGTGGTGTTGGTTAAAACTTTGTGTCATGTGCCAATGTCAAACAAATAAAAAATAGCTTACATGGACCCAACCCTGTGCTCAGTAAGACTGTGTTTGGCCATCTTCATCATGGACAGGACAGCATGTCACAGTGTACACAGTTAAGAATATGTGGTAAATCATTGTATATTGGCAGACCTATGAAACCAAACATCAATTTCTCTTTTTTCCCACTACTTATTAGTTATTATAAACAAAGTATATATGCAAACAAAAATATTATCGACCAAAGGCAAACGGGCATAATCACCATCTTGATTTTGTTGTCACTTAAAACACCCTTTAGTGGGTCTAACTAAATATATATTAAAGTGAACAAGTTGAAAGTTTAAAATGCATTAGTTGGTCCCATAATAATAAGCAGGTGATTTTCTACACTTACCTTAAATGATTGCTTTTGATTTAATTACAAGGAAACAACCATAGTTTGAAACAAGGCCCGCCAACGGCTGCAATGGTCACAGGAGGAAAAAAAACTCGATTTACACAATTTCATCCTTGAAGAAGAGATATTGAACAAATAGACATCTTCATTTTTTATAAATAAAAAAATAGAAAGTAGAAAAACTAAACACACACAAAGGAAAAGAATACTGATCTTTAAATTTGTGTCTCTAATAAGAGATGCTCAATATTAATAGCCATGAAAGATTTTAAAAAAATCCTATTATCCTAATCTTTTGCATTTTTTAGAATAAATTTCTCTCCATATAAGAAATATTAATGGCAAAATACTTTATATGTAACTTTTAAAAACCAGGCCCTAAAATTTTTGTGAGTCCAGAATTAATGATAGAAAAACAATTTTTTTCACTAAATTCATGATTTTTTTTTTGCAGTGCCTGATCACTACTTGATTTCAATTTTAATTGTAAAAATCCATAAATTCTGATGAGGTGAATTGAAATTTGTGCTAATTATTATCACATGCTTGGATGAAGACGTTGGAAACCTTTTTCATGAATTGCTAGTATATTAGTTAATATTTTTATATTTTATTATAACAATTAAAAGAAAACTAAAAACTAAAAAATAAAATATAAAAGATTATGTATTTTAGAATTAAATAAAAATATTGAAAAACAAGAAGACTTTTATTATTTGTTTGCTTATTATAATTTAAAATAAAATAAAATCATGTGAATAGTATTACATAAGAAGACAGTTAAATTTTTGTAATGTTTTTTTAATAACAAATTTTTGTAATGTTAAAAACCTTTTTTATTTCTTTAATATATATAATATATTTTAAATAAATAAATGACATGGATAATATTAGATAAAGATAAATTTAAATTTTTATATTGATAAGAAATTTTTTGATTCATCAATAATTTTGATTAGATTTTATAATTTAAAATTAAAATCAGGATTAAAAACACATGAAGATAAAAGAATGAGACAACTTTTTTATTCTCTGACCGAAAGTCACACTTAAAAAAGAGGAAAAACTTATATATAGTTAACCAAGAGATAGAGTAAGAAGTGGGAGTTTCCCTATAACTAATTTATACTATTAGAGAGTAAAATTCCTTAACAAATTGAGCCTTCATCTTGAAAGACGACTATTAACTAATAATGATTGTACCATCTACTGGTAGCTAAATTGGATGGCTCCTTTTATCCCCCTACATTAAAATACATGAAGTCAGAAGTTGGAACAGTGTTTTGTCAAGAATCGATAGAGCTAATAGCAATATCAATTATCAAATAAGGGGAAAGTCCAAAAACAATACTACTATCAATCAAATAACAATAATTATGGCCTACTTACTGTTAACACATGGTGAAGCAATCCGATAAGCATTTGATTACTGTGTTGGAAAGCTACATATGAACCGACATTAAGCTGATAGGTCATGGATTATTAGCAAGGCTATGATTGCAAATTTGTTTACCTTTTTTTTTCTTATATCAACGATCCAACCACCATTACATAGCCCCACGAGTGCTAATGTCCCTGTCCTTAACTACAAAGTAGGAGGATTAATTCAATTATCCATGCATTCCCTAATATCATTTGCATAGTTTAGTCCTAGAGTAACTCTTCTATTTGGTGCTTTTGAAAGATAGAAACGTAAAATTGTTCCTATCTATAACAATGGTCTTTTTCTATTGAAAGAAAAATATAACTCTGTTAAAGAGAAACGTTTAGTGGTGAATTGTTCTTCCTCTAAAGTTTGTAGATTGCCTTTTTGAATCATTTTCATCCTGTCATCCTCTAATGGTAAGTTTGGATGAGAGAAAAAGAAAACAGAAATAATAATATAATGCATTTTTTATTTAGTTAAAAAAATGATTTCTGAGAATAAAAATTCCATTTTTTTCTATTTTTCTTCCATTCAAGTTTAAAAATGTTAATTCTTGTTTTTCTTCCTCTAAATCATACAAAACATAGAGGATAGGTGAAAAAAAGAGGTGTTTTTGTTTTGGAATCAGACAGTTGTTTATTTTTCATGAGAAATAGAAAAAGGGACAACTATTTATCCTCATCTGAAAGTCCTTTTCTAAAAGTGCAAGAACACAACATTCTTTCCCATAACTTGTTTTGTCAATCACTATAGCTAGGTGAACTTTTGTTATTATCTTACTCCTATTTGTCGGTTTCCTTTATTTGGAGATGTACATTTGTTTGTACCAAAAGCACAATCATAGACAGCTAGCTCCTTCCAATTTATTAACTCTAATCATAATGGCAAACCACAGATAGCTACTCTTTACCTCCTAACATTAAGAATGACTAATTTCAATTTCTTCATTTTTAATGTAATTTTAGATCAGTTTATTCAATGTAGTTCATACGTATTCAAACATTTAGGCAGGAGTATAGTAGTTTGGGTTGTGGATAACCCTACTTCTTAAAAAGTTGTGTAGGCTCGGATTTCATTAGTACATAACTAATTATATAAGATATCATTATTTACAAGGTTTATTGACTGTGATTATATACATTCTTTTATGATATAACTCTTTATATCAGGGCAAGTAGTCCCTTATGAATTTTTCATAAAATAAAGATGTTTTAGTTACCGAAAAGTATTAATAACACGTTTTTTAACATTTTTTTAATATTAAAAATTATAAAATCATAAAAGAATCATTAAATAATTAAGATATAAGAGACTCGATCACAACAAATTTATGTAATTTTCAATAAATTTTAACAAATATAAGATAATTTATCAAAAGAACTATAAAAAATATATGTTATTAACATTTTTCTTAACGATAACTTGACTTTTTCTTTTGATTTTAGACCATAAACGTCTTCTATCAGAAACAATCTTATTGGAATTTGGTAGGACCACTATAACCTAATTCACATGTTTTGAATTCAATATGAACCAAACAAAAGAGCAATTAATTCAGTTACTACATTCCAAACTATAATAGCTCCAAATAGGATAAGACTACCTTAAAAAATAGGATAAAACTAAAAAATACAGAAATTTTTGTTTAATTACACACAATATTTGTAAATAATAACTAATTAAAAACTGAAAATTATTTTAAAAAATTATTTTAGTTCAAATTTTATTAATATTTTGAGACATCTCAAAATTGTATTTGATTAAAGTTCAGTTTGAATTAATTTTAAGCATACAAGAGTATTTTAATCATATAATTGTACTGTTAAAATTATAAACAAGAATATTGATATATTAAGTTTAGAGTTTAAATCTCATGTATTGTCAAAATAAAATAAAAAATTACAAAACCAATCGCAAATAATTATTGATGAAATTTTGAACATAGTTCTTAAACAATCACTTTAATTAATTACGAACACCTCTCATTTGTCTTAATTTGGAACATAGTTCTTAAACAGTATACATGCGCCGTAATGGCTATATGAAAAGTTTGATTTAGTTTATATGAAAATTGTGATTTTTTATTTATTTACCAATTTATCCAAGCTAACACTGACATTATATAATGGCTATACTCAATAAATAATTCCTTGATAATTGGTACACAACACAGATGGGTAATGGATTCGTGAAGATACTCCAAGAAAAGGTAAAGGTTCGTCCACAGAAGAAGAAAGTGAATTATTACTGTTTGGTGGAAGCATGGGATGTAGACAGATAGGGTTCATGCGATTCTCATGCCAACCAGAAGATACTTTTTTTTATTATATACAAGAAGAATCAACTTATTTTATTTTAAGAGTAATTTTAAGAGTAGCTTTAAAGAAATTATTCTTTATTTTGATCAATTTTTTAAAATATAATAATTAAAATTATCTATAAATTATAATTATTAAATATTTTATCAACTATAATTAATTTAAATTAAAGATATTATTGATATTGATGTATAATTATTAAATTTTAAAAAAATAAATAATAAAGATAAGGAGTAAGATGATCCCTCCTCTCTATATAATAAATATTTTTGTGGTTAGCACTTGGCATTGACAAGGATGAAGTGATTACAACAACTGTAATACAACTGTAATAATTCTTTGCTGCTCACTCACTCACTCTTCCTGTGAATGACACCGACAACATGTTGAAGCAAGACAATGCCACACAATTTCTCTCTCTCTCTCTGCTCTCTTGGATGACAAGTTAACACAGAAAAGAAAATGGACCTTTTAACCACTCTCAAATCTATCTACTACTACTTTCATCATCCTCATTGCACTTGAAAGTTCTAAGAGTTGAAGCATTCTTTTACATAATTCTCTGTCTGAACAAAAAAAAAACACAACGTGCGAGTGTGTGTGTACACGACAGCATAAGCATGTTCTGTTGGTCCCACGTTCCAAACTCAACAAAACCGAGCCTATTGCATTCCCACATTCTTCTCACTCACCCCATGTGCCACTGCTAGCATTCCCTCTTCTGCATTTCCATGTAAGAGGAGGGACTTAATAAGGTTAATGATCCAAAGCTTTCAACTTTGAACTTTGAATCTCACTCTCTTTTTGGATCATCTATGGACCCAAACACTCGTCTTGATCATGCCCTCTTTCAGCTCACTCCAACCAGAACCAGGTTCTAATGATGATTCACAATTCACACACACACATGAAAATTGTGGCACCAAATGGTTTGTTTTGACTTTGTGTGTTTCTTTTCTTGTTTTGCGTTTTTAAGGTGTGACCTTGTTGTTGTTGGTGGAGGTGTGAGTGAAAGACTTGCTTCTGGGCTGTTAGAACCATTTCTTGCTCACCTCAAGAGTGCCAAGGATCAGATTTCCAAAGGTGGCTATTCCATCACTCTGCGTCCACCTGGTGGACATCCTCACTGGTTCACCAAAGCCACCCTCCAAAGGTTCTTTTCTTTTTGATTTTGTGTTTTGGTTTGCAAAAATTTTGGGGTTTTGATAAATTGGATTAGAATGTTCTGAATGCAGAAAAAATGTGAATTTTGGATCAGACTAAGGAATAAGGATTTGGCTCCTTTAATTACTTGTGTGTAGGTTATCATGATGTAGAATGATTTTGTAAGACCCGTGTTGTTTGTCTGTTTTTGGTTCATTTTCTATAGGTTTGTTAGATTTATAAGCACTCCAGAAGTTCTAGAGAGGTTTGTGACAATAGAAAAGGAGATTGTGCAGATTGAAGGGTCGATTCAGTCAAGTGAGAGGAGCAATTTGGTGGCAGAAGCAGAAGGTATGGATGGGAAATCTTAATCACTTTATTGACTTATCGTTCTGTTGATTGGAATTGGATATCCCCAAACATATACCTCCTTCTCAATTATTTTCCCCTATTATTAATCTTAATTAAACTCTCCTGTGGTAAATTCTTATTTTTCTTTTTGTTCTTCGAGCCAAGTGCAACTATTCAATCATAGCGGTCAATACTTTTTGTTTTTGAGAGTTGTGAATCGTGAGAGATACTAAACTGATATGTATATATTCCTTTATCCATGGCTAATTTGATTGCACTTGCAAGGGTACCAAATTACTTGGGTGTTTGATATGATTTTTCAATAATTTGATGGTCCGATTAGCTACTCATGTCAGCATAGCATGTTAACTGTGCAAAAGATATCATTAAATGCTCCATTTGAAGGTAAAATTAGCAAATAGTGTTTCCACAGGTTACAATCTTCTATAAGAAAGACTAACTTATGAACCTATTGACATTATCATCAGCAACTTTTCTGAAGCCAACAACTAGTTGTCTTATATCCTCCCTTTTCTACTAGTTTATCTTCCATCATCATTTTAAATAGGATCTAGGAAACGAGAGGTGAAAAGCAGGTTATGTTGGCTAATTTGCACTTTTTCTAGTATTTTAATAATGAAAGTAAATAGAAAAAAGAATTGTAGCTTCAACTTCATATTTTGACCTGGGATTAACAGGAAGCATTTCATCTGCTGATGGGCGTTTCAAAAGGTCAACAACTTCCTCTAAGGTATATAAATATGACTCTTGCTAATGTTGCCTTGGTTTTGGTAAGATATTCTTATCACCTTTGGTGTCTTTTAGATGAAAGATGAATCAGCTGGAACCAATGAAGATGGACATGAAGAAAACTCCAGGTATTGAATTTTTGGTGTTTTCCTTATTTGTCTTGTATGACATCTTTTTGTTCTTCAGGATGTGTCTATATATACCTTACAATAATTTTCATCATTTTTCAATGAACAGGGTTCGCCTTCAACGTGTTCTAGATAATCGTAAAGCTATGCTTTGCAAAGAACAAGCAATGGCCTATGCCCGTGCTTTAGTTGCAGGATATTACCCAGAATCTGTGGATGATCTTATATGTTTTGCTGATGCATTTGGAGCTTCACGTTTAAGGTCAGCAAGCGTACCACAAAATGTTCAATGCCACAAAATGACATTCATGAATTGAAACAGTTCCCCTTGAATGGAAAAAATAATAATGATATATAAAACCTTTACCTCGCTTGAATGGAAGTTCATTTATAGTTACATTTATGTTTGGACATAGTGGTTTGCACCTTATTAACTCTTCACTGCTTGTTTTTCATTTTACTCTTGTTTTGTCACTGACATTATTTAGACAGTGTTCCTTTTGAGATATGACATGAATGGCACCTACCTCAAGCAATTGCATATACATATTGCCTCCTTCGTATTTGGCTGGAAGTCCTTTTCAAATGATTAATGGGTTTTTTAAAAATAAATCCATAATAACTTGCTTGTCTATTACATCAAAAGTTAATAGAAACATTTGTTAAATAATTTGCAGATGTGTGTTTCTTGTTATGAACCTTGTTAGGCTGGAAGGAAGAGTGGTAAAAACAAGAAGGAAAGGAAATAAAATTTAATATTCCCAAAAGGGGAATCCTCTCAGTTTCCATTTACTGTTTAGACTTTAGAAGTAATGAGGAATAGTTAAACCATAGATGGACCATCAGCAGAACAAACAGTATTCTGTTGATATTTGAATTTGTCTCAACACCTCTCTCTCTCTCTCTCTCTCTCTCTCTCTCTCTCTCTCTCTCTCAACTTTATTTAATTTATGTTATAAATCTTTCTGTCCTTCGACATAGTAGACTCATTGAATACAATATATCCACATGATTCCTTGATATAGGATTATGGTATGAAAGATTAGCCCCAGAAAACTTTCTATGTTTTGCTATTTAATATAATTTTGATTCATGTAGGGAAGCATGCATTAATTTCTTAGAGCTGTGCAAACAAAAGAATGAAGACAAGCTCTGGATAGATGAGATAGCAGCCATGCAGGCGGCCGCTCAGCCTGAATTGCCATACTTGAGGACATCTGGAATCATACTTGCTGGTGAAGATGATACAAGCAGTAAATTAAATGGCATAGTTGATGCCTCAATTTCTGAGTCAACGCCAAGTCATGCAAGTTTGGACATAGGCCAAGGTATCCTCCTTTACTGCTAAGTTGATTCAGTATCTCAGTCTTTGTCCTCTCCTGAGTACAAGGTTTCCAAAAACTGAGTAGAACAAATGTGTTTTTATTTTAAACAATCTGCCTTTAGCCATAGTCATCTTTGATAAAAATATAAATATATATATATATATATATATATATATATATATATTAATATGGTAGTCTCACCACTGTTAGTCTATTTTCTTCACTGTTAACAAAAAGAATACATAGTTCTTTCTTTTGAGAAAATTTAGAATTAATACATGAATTCCCTGTCAGTTGGGGGATTGTGCTTGCCTCATGCTTGACTAGACTTAATCAAATCACGACTTGGAATTTCCAGCAAAATGTATGTGGGACTAATTTTTTGAAACAAAGTCTAGCTAGCAACTTAAATCTTGTACAGGTAGATCCAAAAGTTTTTTATTTGTTGATTTTGAAAATTTCCAGATTATAGCTTGCCGGCATCAGGTCAAACACCATCAACAGATGGAAGAGCTCAAATACCAATGTCTTGGCCAAACCATCTACCACAGTACTTGCACAACTTTCAGGGTCATCCATTTCAACAAATGCCCCCATACCAAGGGTACCTCTATCCTGGTATGCAGGTTCCTTCTTCATACTATCCAGGGAATATGCAATGGCCTCCAAATGTGGAAGACTCTAATATTGTTCATGACCGAGACAAGGATTATCATAAATCATCGTATAAGAAGAAGAAGAAGAAACATTCTCAAGCACTGGAGCAGTCTGAAGAATATAGCTCCACAGCATCCTCTGACTCTAGTTATGAGAGTGATTCAGATGATCATTCAAGGCAAGGTAGAAAGCACTCTTCAACAGAACATCAGCACAAAAAGAAGCATGGAAAGAAGTCCTCGAGGAAAGTGGTTATACGCAATATAAACTATATAACCTCTAATGGAGATGGTGAAAAGGGTAGTGCCACAGAGGGGAGTTTGTCCAATGAAGAAGAATATATCAATGGAGATTCCCTGAAACAACAGGTAGAGGAAGCTGTAGGATCATTCGAGAGAAGAAACAAGTCAAGCTCCCGTCACCATAAGAAACAGCATAGTGCAAAGCACTCTGGCAAGCTAAATGGTTCAACTGATGCTGATTCCAATGGCATGAAAGGCAATAACAACTGGGATGCTTTCCAGAATCTTCTTTTGAGAGATGATGATTCCACTCCTGCTGCCGAAGAAAAGCCTATGAAGTTCCAGGAGGAATATATTGGCAGTCAGAATTTTGAGAATGGAAGATCCAATGAATTTAACCACGAACCAGACTTTAGTAAAACTCGAGCAGTTTCAAATGATTCCTTTGTTGTGACAGAGAGGGGATTCAACGGTGAGGGTCAAAACCGGGTTGATAACTTTAAGGAAGGAAAGGATGCTCCTTCATTAATGAGGAAAAACATTAACACAGATGAGGCGATGTTGTTTTCTCAGAGAAATGGCGAATCAGGTAGCTATTCTATGTCAAATCTGTCGGGCAATGGCCTAGAATCTTCCCTCACTAAATGCCAGAAAGAAGAAGATTGGTTCATTATCAATCAGTCTCGTAAACCAGGAAATGAGAATCAAAACCGAGATTTCAGCATGTTTAATGGCATTTCTGTTTCATCGTCAGCTACTGATTCTTTTCATGTAGAGAAAAACAAGAAAGACATTGTGACTGATGACTCTTTCATGATTCAAGCTCGATCATCAGAAGATCAATTCAATTCTCAGTCAGCAGCTGATCTAAGTTTGGTTTCAGACATTGTTGGGGCTACTGAATTCATGAACAGCACACGAGAAGGTTCACACAATAAGACTGAAACCTCAAATTCCCATGAGCCTGATGATCTCTTCATGGTTCTTGACCGTGATTCTGCTTTAGAGCAAAGTCCGGCACCCTGGAGCATGGAAATGGATTATGATAATAACATTTCTTCAAATGAAGCTAATCGAAAGCTTTCTGAAGTTGAAACTGGTAAAAATCATCCATCTAATCTTGAGGGTACTGATACAAAAACTCCTGGAGTGAAAAATGGGAAAGTTTCAAGTAAAGAGGCAAAGTCTAAGGCTCTAAATGCATCTCTTGGGAAAAGCAAATCTGATATGACGTCAAGAAGCAAAGCATCCCCGGGAAGCAAAACTAGAGTTACAAAGAGCAAATCTGAGAAGGTAAACTAACAACTGTCTTGGCTCTAGCAATTTCCTTGAAATGTTAAGTGAAAGAAAGAGGAGTATATTAAACATTGCTTCTTTTTTGGGATGAATAATTGCTTTTGTTAGATCCAGAACAAGCAATATATGATAGGATTCTTTTTTGAGATACATAAATCAAACTGCAGGTGATTTTAATAATTGCAGATCGATGTTTCATTTTGAATCAAACTGTAAGTTTTCAATCATTTTGAAGTTTAATTTGGATTGGAATTTGAGCCCCCACTTATTAGATGCCCCATCAGTTGATAAATCCAACTGCAAGTGATTTAAATAATTCAAACTGTGTAGTGAGGTTTCAATTGTTTTGAAATTTCATTGAATTGAACTGCTTATTTTCAAAAAGTATAAATTTCTTTTTAAATTCTTTGATTATATCATTATATGGCTCAGAAAAGAACAATTTAGGTTGCGCCAGATACCCAAGGATAGTTCTTTGATTATATGGCTTAGAAAAAAAGTAACAATTTCTTTTGTTAATACATGGATCGGATGTCCCCAAAAAAAATACATGTGGGATGGGGCTTTTACTTCTCTTAATATTCTCTATAGATCTTAGTTGTAACATTATGAGTTATTGGAGTAGCTCATTCTTTTACTTATTCTTTTATTTGTTCACTTTTATTTCCCTCTTATTTATAGGAAGAGGAAAATAGAAAGAAAAAGGAGGAACTGATGATTCAGCGGCAGAAAAGAATTGCTGAAAGAAGTGCCTCTAAGAAGACTGGAACTAAGACTTCCTTGACTTCTGCAAAGAAAGAGAATCCTAAGATACATCCATCCAATGAGGAGACCAAGAAATTGCAAAAACCAGTCATCAGGAATTCCACCATTGAACGCCTTGCAACTGCCCGAGTAAGTCAGCCAAAGGTTTCACCAAGTCCAGCAAAATCAGGTCCAACCAAGAAACCATCCTTGAAGGCAAATGGTGTACCTTTGCAAAAGACTACTGGCACGGAAAAGAAGAAGCAGGCCCCAAAAGAAATCAAATCTTCAAGTCATAAAGAAGACGCAAAGAAAACAAATGGGGAGATTCTGGTAGGTGCCACTAATAGCCAGGATAGGAATGAAAAGAAAGTCTCAGTAGCATTGCCAATGAACTCTGGCGCCGCACAATCTGTTGAACCAAACAACAGTAATCTTGGTTCTAAAGACAATGGAGAGCTATCCAAGACATCATCAGAGAAACACACAACATATTCGATTTCAGAAAGAGAGCACGTGCACGCAAATGTTTCCCAGCTTCACGCCTATTCATCTTTGCCTAATCATGATCTCGCGTTGGGAGGAAATCAGTCAAGAGGTGAAGAAGTGTCAAACAAGTTATCTTTACTTCCTGGTGATAACAAACCTCAACATATTACTGAGGTGATCACAAGTCCTACAGCTGCATTACCCAGCAAACCCCAAACAGTTTCTTCTGTGAACTTTAAGGTTAATCAAGAAATAGATGAAAGTAATACTATCTTGCCTCAAGTCACTGAGAAACAAATTTCTACTACCCCTCCACCTGATAGCCAAGTGATGATGCCAGAACCAGTCCACTTCAGGAAGAAATGGAACACTGATGAGGACATTTCAAAACCAGCAAAAGGATTTCGTAAGCTTCTATTCTTTGGAAGAAAGAGCTGAAGCAGAATCACCCTTGTGGATTGATTGGTTTTGTGCAAATTGGTTCATAATAATCTTCAAAAGTGTTAAGATCAGCTATCAGTTCTCTTTTCCATTCTTTTGGTTTTTCAATATTTCAAGAAGAGTTTACTTTGTCCATTCTTTTGCTCAACAGAAAGTGTTTGGCACATTGAATTATTTGTTGTTTTGAACACACTTATGGAAGTCTTGTGGAAGATTGTAGATAATTTCCTGCTTAACACACTGAATAACAAGGCAATGAGATTGGGAGTTGCTGTGTTATGTTAGAGATCTATGATGTAAATTATCTGAATATGGTGTTATTAAGGAATGATTTCACAGGTACTAAATTTTCCTTGTTGGAACTCTATACGAGGCTTATCTTGTTTGATGTCATTTGATGCCCAAAAACCTGTTTCCATGTACTAATGAAAGTTGTAATGTTTGGTTGTGTATGGCTTTCATATTATTTCATGTTGATATTCTTTTGCAAATACTTGTTACACCAATGAGTTGTTTTTTGTGTTCATTTTGTTCCTTGGAGGCGTCCAATGAATGTTAAATTGCTTTAGTGTTTAGTAATTAGTATAGTTCTGCATTGATGAGAAAGAGAAAGGGAATTATGAAATGCAAAGGGATAACAGAACCAAAAAAGGAGAAGAAAAATCAATGTCCACAATATTACAATGGCATAAATAGGGATGGAAGAACCAAAAGGTGAAAAACTGAATGCTCCACCGACATAAATAGCAATAAAAATATGACCATGATGTGTAAGTGTAAGACAAGATCACGAAAACGTTAGCTGAAAACCGAACGGTGCTTAGCTGTGCCTAGAGTGGGATAATTTTGTCACTATACACGAGCACGTGTATGAATTACATCTACATTACAGAAATACGCATTGTTATTTTATTTGAGAAACTCTGAAACTGTGATGCTTAGGCCCGAGATGTAGAATTTATCAACTGTTTGAGTTGGAAAAAAAAATCACATTTTAAAAGAATGTGAGTTTAATTTTTATTATTAATGTGAGTATGTTTTCAATAAATAATTTATAAATACCTCTATAACAATCATAGTTAAACAGTCTTGACCAATAGTAATTACCTTAAGGATATTAAACATGATACTTAAAAATGACATATTCACTTAATCCAAATTTATTAGAATTAAGGTACTTCTTCCTCTGGTCTTAATTATAAGAAGAAGAAAAAATATGTTTTTTTATACTTATTAGGAAATCATTAAATTTGTTATTTTTAATTAAGAAAAAATCATAAATTATTTTTTATTGAAACTTGTTATCAATTATAAAAAAAAAAAAAAAGTTTATGACTTTATTGATTGAAGAGTATTTTGAGAATAATCTCATTAAATAAGGCTTTCTAAGTTTGAGATTTGCTTATATTTTCTTAAAAATTATTATTTATATTCACAAGAGAGAAAAATAAGTAAAACAAAATGATCAAGCATGCATGCATACTTAGCCATGTGGCTCCCTACATGAACAACTTTTCATGTCAAACATGCATGTGTGTGAAGTCTTCCGAGGAATGATATGCATCCAGCATATGGTCCTTTCCAAGCTTCTAAAAGTCCAAAATCATTGATAAACAGCTTAGAATTGCACATAATCATGATAATTGTTGATGATTCCATTCCTTTCAAGTGTTGTGCTAATTTGAACCATTTTTGTAGCAGGAAAGCACACAATCCAAGCATTTTGGGAAGTTCTGGAGTGCCACACCCCAGGCGTGGGATCCCACGCCTCAGGCGTGGGAAGCAGCCTCCATAAGCATTTTCCTCTGGCCATCCATGCCCCAAGCGTGAGAAGCCACGCCTCCAGCGTGGAAAGATGCCTCCAATTGTCAATTTCTCTGGAATGCCACGCCCCAAGCGTGGGAAGCCACGCCCCAGGCGTGGGACTCTGCTGTCTGTGCAATTTCGAAGCTAAAGAAGGGCAGTCTTGGATTTTCACTCACTACCTCATAAATACCCTCATCCTCAGTCTTCAAAGCACGAAATTGGAGGGAGAAAAACACCATCTTAGGGTTTAGAAGCTTGGGCA
>PYAF01001286.1:2370733-2387459 GCA_007407185.1 Glycine tomentella
TATTTTAATACATTATAATTAAAATCATATATAAAAAGTTTAATTTTCATATACTATGTTCTAAAATGTTATATACATTCAACTAATTAAAAATCACATTAAATATAAAATTTAATATAATTATTATAAAGATGAATAATTATATCATACGTAATAATTTATAATTAGATAATTCTATAAGAGATGTTTACATTTTAAATATTTTATAATTAAATTTGAATTATATACACATCAATCTATTCATTCTCTTTTATTTTTTACATATTTACATCTTAATTATGTAACACATTGTGATTATAACTACACATAAACAACTAATTTATGTATCGCCTTACACTATCATTCTAGTTTACTTCCCCAAGCAAAAGAGAATCCTATAGATTGGTAAGTAATCTTTGAATTAGCAGGTAAAATACCAATTTTCATATATTAGTCAACCGATGCCACGTCCTTTTCTTTTTCTCTACTCTATTATTTTCAACACAATTTTTTAATCTTTAAGTATCTTTCCTTTTCTTTTTTTTCTTTTTTTTGTGATTTATTGCTGCTTAACTTCCAATGTCAGGAATCCTGCTTGCTTTTATAGTTGCAAAGAGCAGTGAAGACACAACACAACACAAACCCAGAGAGAGAGTGAACAAATCCAGCATCGTTCTGTTCTCTGCAACATTTTCCACTCTCAACCATGGCTTCAAAGCTTTTACTCATCACTGTCTTCGTTTTTGATTTGATTGCTTTTGGACTGGCTGTGGCTGCTGAGCAGAGAAGAAGCACTGTGAGTTTTCTCATTTCAATTCACTCTTTTTTTCTCTCTCTAAATCCAAAACAAAAACCTGGGTTTCAGAAGTACATATGATCAATAAACCATTGCTGGATAAAAGATCATTTCTTTTTTTCTCATTCTTGATTGTTGATGAAATGAGAAAATGTGGGCAAAGCTTGAATGTTTAATCTTTTACATTTCTTTGTATGAATTAAAGTTTGAAAATTTGATGCTGGGTACCTTTGTTTTTTATTTATTTATTGAGTTCCCAGTATGTTCTGATGTGGGCATACCCAGATCTGTTTTCTGTTGAAAATGTATTATTTCTTTCAAACTCGTTGTGAATGTAATATTGGATAAAGTTTACAAATGAAAATAACTGCAATCATTTTGTGTTTCTGTGACTTTTTTCCTTGGTTGTTTGCATTCCAAGACATGCCAGATCTTGAACTTTTTCTCCCTTGGGTGAAGAAGTTCGGCATCGATGTCATAGGTTTGTGGTCTCTTTGGTTTTGTTTGTGAATAGAACTCTAGATCTGTATATACATTTTACTGTCCTTTTTGTATACAAGAAGAAATGTTCTATGTGATTTGAAGCCTCAGATTTTTCCTTTTTCTCTTTCTTTTTAACCTTATCATGTATCAAATCTAGGCTAATAATTCTTTCATTGAAGCTCAACAATGAAAAATTGTCTATCTGTTTAATGTTTTTTTCAAAGGTGTCATATGTGCCACCTTAGCTTCAGATATTGTACTTGCCGCTCATGAATCTATGACTACTTAGCTAGGTGTTTACCTAATGGATAGTGGCAACTTATGAATGCTTATAGAACTTAGCAGTCAAGGTTCTTTTTCAATCCTGGTTGATGTAACTTAGGGTTCAAATGAATTTTTAGTATATATGAAACAAAAGACTCATCTAGTTTTCAAAAAATTTCATGAAGTACTTGTGAAAATGTAATGGTAAACCCGTTTTTAGAGTTAGGAGATGTATTATCATAATTCTTCTGGTTGAAGGAATAAAATGGATTTTTACTCCCTGCTACTTTTTTGGCATTGAGTTTGAACCTATAATCTCTTCTAAATTTTCAAAACCCCTCACCACTAGTTCACTCCTAATGACTTATAAGTGACCATTATATAAATTTACAATGCAATCAAATTTGAGGTTTTACCTTTTTGCCTCCTCCTTAACAAAAGATGTATCTTTGTTTTCATTGGCAGGCTAGCGTTGTGCCAGACAATGAAAAGAATTATAATTACTGTGTCTATAACTCTGATATAGCAACTGGCTATGGTGTTGGAGCATTTTTGTTCCTCTTGGTTAGTCAAGTCCTGATAATGGTGGCAAGTCGATGCTTCTGTTGCGGGAAGCCTCTAAACCCTGGAGGATCAAGGGCCTGTGCGGTTGTCCTTTTCATAATCTGCTGGTATATTATCATTATCATTCTTCACTGAATTACCTATTGTGATATCAAGTCTTAACTCTTAGAATACTCAGACATTTTTACATCTTGCAAAGCTGTTAACTTCATTTAATTTCCATACATGATACACCATGATAAACTTTTGGTATTTAACATTTTAACTGATAACATTTGTTTTGCAACTTTCTCCTTCAGGGTGTTTTTCATCATATCTGAGGTGTGCTTGTTGGCTGGATCAGTGGAAAATGCCTATCACACCAAGTACAGGACCATCTTTGGGGAGAATCCTCCGTCTTGCGAAACAGTTAGGAAGGGAGTGTTTGCTGCTGGTGCTGCTTTTATTTTCTTCACTGCCATAGTTTCTGAATTCTACTATATCAACTACTCAAGGGCCAGGGAAAGCTTCCAACCTTATGCTGGCGGTGAGACCGGTGTAGGTATGGGAACCTACAAATGAGCTTGTTAGTTAAGAATTTTACAGCAAACATTTAGGTGTGACTATATCTGGAGTCTGAATTCTGCAGCACATTTCCTGGATTTTATTGCATTTATTGTATTTACAGTGTAGCTACTTTACTAGAATGGTATACGTTGTATCTTAGTAATTTTTTTTGTTGTTGTTACCTATTGTCGTATGTTATGGGTGACTGATTCATTGCCTCTTTACATTTTTGGAGTTCTTTGTCATGTATACATATCAACAAGAGAAATAATTTCTTGCGTTCTCTGAACACACTTGATCTATATTGTGTCTATAATTGTCCCATATGAAATTGACGTATAAAATATTAGTCCTATTTTTAGAGTAATATAAAAGGTTTTAACCCCACGTTACTTAGTCTCTATTATAATTAAAAAAAATGGATTTTACACTTATTAAAAAATTAGTTAATTTCTTTGAATTGTATTAATCTTAAAACAAAACATATTTTTTTTTAAAATACCTTTAATTAAAATTTGATATTAAACATAAAAAAGTCCAAAGACCCTATTAAATGAAGGATATTTTAAAGATAGTTTCATTAAATAAGGAAAAGTTAGTTAATTTTTACTTATATTTGAAAAAAAATGATTTTTGTTGTTAATAACAGAGACAGAAAGGAATATATCAATTTCTTTTTTTAAACTTTCAAATAAGTAAAAGTCATGGGTGTGATTTCTGAGTTCTCAACTGTGACTTTCAGCTACAACAGGTACAAAAATAACTTTTTCTCTCAATTGATAGAATTTTCAAAATAACTTATCCACAAACAAAATCTTCAATTTGAGTAAATAGTTTAAATATAATTTATTTTAAAAAAAGTTACTAGTATTTAGTTTTTATTTTCAAAGTGTAGTAAAAAAGAGTTATAACCAACACTCGGGTTGACCTGGTATGTATTTAGGTTCTTTCAAAGTATTTAGGCTATGATCTCAGTAGGATCATTTTACAAGAAAAAATAGCAACTTGCACGAAATTTGGAATTGTCTCCACCTCAATTTGAGGTTAAATAAAGGGCAGTGTATAAAACTTGGTTGGATTAGAAATTCTTCTAGTTGTGGAAATATAGTCCTCGTCCTGGTGGAGCTAGTCACAATATAGTAAACGGGTCTTCAATGGGTCTTCTAGTTGTTGAATGTGGTCCTGGTCCTATACACAACTGTTGATCTGGCTGTTAAGTGTTAAGTCGGGTCAGCTCAAATGGAGCTTTTGGCCAGGGTTGTCAATTCTAGCTAGCCTGGGCCATTTGGGTTGGCTCCATGGTGATTGTTTCCTACACTTCCATTATTGTGTTTCAGAAAGTTCCATTTCTTAATATCAATTTATAAATTAGAATGGAATTTCCGAAATGCAATGGAGGTGCCCATACTATAGTGAGAATACAATATTAAATAACGCCTCATGTGGATGAATACATTTTGTCAGGCTGATTGATTGGATTAGCCCACTTTTTTTTAGGTTATGTATTTACTAATGCAACCTTTTTAATTACTTATATTGGAAAAACATTAATGTAACAAGGAGATATTTGGGACTTCTTATTTGACACTCATGACTCAACTAATCTTCCTCATACCGGATTTGTCAATTTTGAGATAAAGTAATATCTCCAGTTGTAACTTATCCAAGCTAAAAATTAAACCTCAAACTTTAATCAAGAGACCTAAGTATCGGACCATCATTACCAACAACTTTTTGTTATATTGGTCAATAATATCATTTCATTTCCTTCTATTGAGAAGGGGAGCCAACCCATGGACATACTTCTTTTTTATGATTAAATTACCAATAACAAATTTGCTGAATCAACCTATACATATTTAAGCTGTAGGTAAATCCATGGACCTACTCCTTTTTTAAAATAGTGAATTTTTAAACTAATTTTTATTGGTAAAAACAAAAGTCTTGTAACTTTTAAGTTTTTAAATTCAAAAACTTATGGAGTTTAATATTTATATACTAACAATATAAAATTATATTGACATTTAATTATAAATCACTATCAATATAATTATTATAAAAGAAAATAAACTTATCATTTATGATAATTTATAATTCTACATAATATAAAATTATTCTTTACGTTGCATAGTCTTTTTCTCAAACTTATGTGTACTTGTCTTAGTTGTCTATTACGTTTTTTGTACTACTGTTTGTTTAGGTTTTTCGAACTATTTCTTTTCCTTCCTGTTTTTTTTTGGAGTTGGGGTAACTTTGTAACCTTTTGTTTGTCTCCGTGACTTTGCTTTTGACCTTGAATTTTATTCAATTCTCAAACAATCTCCCCTCCCCGAAGTCCCAAACCAAAAGAACCAAGTAATTCATAATTTTTATTCCCGTATAAAGGGAGATGGTGGGACACAAAGCATAGTTTTGTTTATGTGTTCACATATATGGTTTTTCTAGGTAAGAGTTAAAAACATTTTTTTATATTGAAAATCATGACAGATATATTGATAATGTTAAATGTTACATTATTTTAACAAAAACTCTTAATTTTTAATTTCTTATCCATTATCATTAAAGCACTAGTTAGCTTCTTTTTTTAAAAGAAAAGCACTAGTTAGCTATGTGCACAGATACACACATATATGACTATTAAGTATTAACCATATGCACCAGCATTTTTTAACAGAAAATTTATTGATATTCAAATTAAAACCCGTTGAACACATTGACCCAAACACCCAGTCAGTATATTGACCAAGTGGGTTCGTATTTTATTTTGTAACTCAATAATAAAAACAAGCCGCGGGGATAAATAATGCGTTCTCATTTATTAATTCAACTATTCAAATGTGACCAAGGATGAATCAGATGGAAGCAAACCCATTTCAGAACTCAGAAAAGTCATCTACACATATTGATTACGTTCTTTTATTCTATTCTCTTATTATTTTGACAAGATATCACATTTTAACTACTTTTTTTCTCTATAGATTAGTCAGCATTGGTACTTCAAAGGAACTCGCACCAGAATTAATGCAAGTTTGATAACCATCAGTTTCAGAGGAAATTATTGTTGTATGGTCTCTCCTTTCTAAAATCCGTGTCATCTGTTTTATATAGACCAAGAAAAATTGTTAAATAGATAAAAAAGAGTAATAATTTCATAAAATAATTCTAATATTAATATTACATTGAAAAATTAAAATATACTTATTATGAATATTAGTAGAAAAAATAATTAATATTTCATTAAAATTCAAATGTGATACTTATTTTGAAATAAATATTTTTTTAAATACAACACTTATTTTGGGACTAAATGAAGTGTATCACAAAGTTTGAGAAAAAATTAATGCTTTTTTTAACAAAATAAGCTAACTTTACACGTAGGCACATGAGATAGGTCTTATTAACTTTGTTGGATCTACGACACTTTCTAACTGTACTACGTATTATCTAATCCGTAATGTAATTTGGATGCACCATAGTAAAATACAGGTGCCTCAAGTAATTAGCCCCCTCTCTGGACCTAGACAGCCATAGTCCAGAATGGTGTCAATGTTTTTTATCAGTGAACGAGGCCCATCCAGATCACCGAAGTTTTGATTAATATTATCAAAGTTTTTAAATTATTCCTTAACGCATTTTGTATTACTCTTGTTTGCTTTGGCCTTTGAAAATTAATTCTTATACTTTTCAATGAAAAATTACACATTTCAATATAAATTTATAGATGAGATAATCTAAACATATAGTATTTGAATTACATCAAATGGTTCAAAATTAATTTTATCAAAATCAATTTTAGTCAATTTTAAAATATACAGGTCCTTTGTAACCAAAAAACAAGGATAAAATTCGTCTTAATAATAATGCTATCTTCGCATTTAAAGTACTTATAATCAATTTCTATATCATTTGTTATGATAGGTTCCTATGATAGAAGAATGTAAAAGTTTTCTAATTCTTTGCTGTAGGGTTTCAAGAAGTTGGTCTTGTAACAAAAAAATACACAATTCCATATAAGAAACTGATCATAAAAATATAGAAAAAGAAAAAATAAAGTGATATTTTTCTAAAATATCTTTCATGACAAATATTGTATGGCGATTTTAAATTAAAAAAAAAAAAAAGCGTTTTTTACGTTGAGGCAAAATGCACCGACAAAAAAAATTAGGTTTCTTGTGATCAAGACCAGCCGAAAAGGTTAAAGATATGAATCGACATCAGAAATGCTACTAAAGTGCCGAAAAATAGTTTTTTTTTTATTATGAAAAGATTCAAAAGAATAATTTTGTTTGAACTGAAAAAAGAAAAATAGAAAATGTTTGGTTTATGTCCTTTGAGAAGACAACGAAATGTTTGGCCTGAGTAAATTTCGTACACCCACAGATACACATGATTTTTGTCAATGTTTTTCGTTAACGAGAAAATGGGCATAACACTTAAAAGCACAACACAAAAATGTTTAACCCATAACTTAAGTGTGGCAAAATGGGAGACAAGGAATGAATGAGCTGTGTTCGCGGGTTGTTTCGGATCGATTTTGACTAAATGGATCTAATCCAATCAAATTTAATCGATTTGGTTCGGTTTTCAAAAAAAAAAAAAATCAACCCAACCCATTCATGTTCTGTTCGGTTCAGATCATCGGATTACCAATTTATTTTTTTTTAGAATTACTATTTTATATCACGATTCTTTCAAATATCTCATACAATTAATACAATATTACCAAATGTAAGAAAATAATAAAATTAATTCATTTAATATCATCCACATAATATTCTAAAATAGACTTATAATATAAATTAAAACAACATATTTTTGAACATGATTTACTATAATAGTCTAAATTACAACTATTTCTTACAAACCAAACTTTGTTATAATCAATTTTGTTGCAACTAGATTTGCTGAAACAAACAAACAAACAAAATATGATTCATTAATATTATAAACATGGTAAACAAAATATGAAAACAAAAGTGAAACAAATAACAATATACCTGAAAGTAATACATTAAAAAGTTTCAGCACTTGCAGTTTCAACACTTGGAGATCCAATATTAGCTTATTTAAAGTCAAACCAAACAACTCTAAAAATTTAAACACAACTCAAATGTCTAAAATACACAACCCAATTTATTTTTCATTATTTTGATTTTGGCTACTTAAAGTTTTAAAGTAGGGAACATAACTCAAATGTCTAAAATACAAGGTCCTAAACACTTAACTGAGTGTCATGATTTATTTATATAAAATTGTGGATGATCAATTTAAGTCAATTGAGAACTTTTTTAATATTAAAAATTATTTCATTTGGTCCAATTTTTGGAAGCAATCAAGAACTTTTTAAATTCTAAAGGTCTGCTATTAAAATTTTTATAATATATGAATATTGTGTAGGTCCCAGATGAACTCAAGAGGGGGTGAATTGAATTTTATAAAATAATTAATAATTTAAAATAAAACTCCAAAAGCAATAATGAAATATAAAAGAAGACACAATCAATTTTAACATGGAAAATCCAATTGGGTAACAAACCACGACGTCCAAATTGGATAATCAATCCAATGGTCAATTCCACTATGATAATATTGTGTATAAGAGTTCCTAGTATCCTTGTTTCCCAGCAAAAAGCTCTAGTCTGAATTCACCAAGAATAGAGACAAATTAATATCCTTGTTTCCCAGTCAGACTGTCATCCTAATTTCTCAGTTAGAAGTCGCATATCTCAATTCATCAAGAGCATAGACAAAACTGGTATCCTAGTTTTCCATCTACGACCTTTTCCAAAGTCAAGAAGAAGAATACAATAAAATAGTTACCTTTATGCTTCTTTTCCTTAAGCAAATAGGTACATTTAATTGAGAGTTGAAGAATCAGACTGTCCAAACACATATGATCTCACAACAATTCTCTCAATGATGCAAACATAAACTCTCTAAAACTCTAATATTATTTGGAATGAAATGCATACATGAACACCAAAATTGTTTCTATTTATATTGATTTAAAGATATCATTTTAATCAATTTTTGAATACAATCCTAAATATATTCTATCATATTATCCAATGCAATATTAAAGATATTCTATTATATTATGCAATACAATCTTAAAAATATTATATACCATTTTTTAATGCAATATTAAATAATATTCTATCCTATTTTTGAATGCAATCTTAAACATTTACAATATCACACATTTTTTTATTGTCAAATTATTTTTTAATTTTTAATATATATATATATAATAAAATTTATATTATTATTACAGATTCACGGATCGGGTCATCGGGTCAACAAATCTATAAATCTAAACTCGTGACCCAACCCGTACATGAACAGTTTTGATCAATTTGGTTCGGTTCGATTTTGACCCAAATATATAAATGACCAAACTCAAACTATTCAGATCAATACCGGTTTACGGATGGCCAGTACCCGTGAACACCCCTAATGACATATGAGATATTTCCCTTTAAATAATTAAGGGAAATATTAATTAGCATGAAACACATAGTTGTACGAACCTTTTTTATTTTGTCAAATCTTATTTTACAAATTTTAATTTTAAATTAAGATTTATTTGAAGAAAAAAAGGTTTTGATATACGTTCTCATCTCGTACAATTTGTGCTACTTTCTTTCGTAAAGTATATTACCACTGAATAATTAAATGGAATTTATCTATTATATTTTTTTACTAGTAAGACCTACATGTTTTAGTTTAAATTTAAGAGTCCTTATTAATAATAAACGAGCGAGATATTTTTTTTTTACTTTAATCCTTTTTTATAATAATAAAAGAATTTTCATAACTCATAGAATTGATGTAGTGATATAAAATTTCAAAACGTTCATATGTGGATAAACAATTTATGTAGCAAGATAACTCCTTGTTCCTTCCATATGTAAAATTCTTTTGGACTAACAATATTTATGTATCCCGTAAACAAAATTAGTGTATAACATAGTGAAAAAAAATTCATTATATATGATCATAATTAAAGAGCTTATTTTCTATGTAATTTAAATCTAAAAGGATTTTATTGTCAACAAAAAAAATCATGATATATATGACTTTTAATATAATTATTATAAAAGAATAAATTTAATATAAATATTCAAAATTTCTTTATATTATGATTTATTAATATTTTAAATTTTTATTTATAGTGTGAAGTGATCAATTATTTTATCTATTAAAATATAATATTTAGGAAAAATATACTTGGACATCCAAAATGTTATTTAACACTTAGTGAAAAGAGAGAGAAAAAAAAAACATATTATATGATATGTGATAATGATAGGATAAGAAGAGACGGATAAAGAGAAATAAGAAGGATGGATGATGGGGAGTAGATCCTCTCATGTAAAATTTTCACTTAGATCTCCTCATATTAAAATTAATGTGTTTAAAATTATGGAATGTCCAAATATCATTTTTCTTTATGCACACATAATTTTTGTTAATAGTGACATGAAGAATGATATTTAGACATTTCAGCATTTTATACATCTTATTAACAGTCATTTCTCTAGTCTTTGTTCTTGTTGTGTCATATTAACTATTATATGAAAAATTATTATGTTGTTTTAAATCAGATGTTTCAAATTAATTTCCAGATGACATATAATTAAGTATTAATAATTTTTTCATAAATTAAAAACTTAATACATGTCATAGACTAATAATAGTCTTAAACTACCTAATAATTTTATTATTATGTCTATATTTTCCTTTTTTTATGCCTTGCTGGTAGGTGTCTAATTGGTCCTAGTTGGGTATCCAACAATTATACGCGCACTTCAACAAATATAATGAACTTTGTAGATAGTAGTAAGAGATGGGGGCTACTCTTCTTCCCTTCTTTTCCGAAGCTGTCAGTCCTTGGTTCACTCATAAGTCATAATTTCACATGTTCAAATTAAACAGTGAGGAGTTATAAAAAAATATCAAATGGGACCGGGTACATTTTAATTTTTAGGACCTATGTACTTAATATAGTTACTAGGATCGAATCCCATAGGGTCAAATCCCTGACCCCAAAAAAAGAAAAGTGCCACATGCTAGGGCTAGTGCTTGGCATCTCTGAAACATAAGATACTGTTTCAAGGGAACAATTCCTAACACAAACCCCAACAGAACACTCGAAGTAATCGTTTCATATGAATGAATGAATACTAAGAAAGTTTTTAGTTGCCAAATTCAAAGCATGCAGCAGTACCTCAATTGTACTTTTATGCATCCCTCTCTTATTGGTTATGTCATAATTTTACTAGTATTTCACATTCCAATGCCCAACATTGCAATCAAATTATCCATGATATTTTTAATTAATGGTGTATTTTTTTATAACATTTGCATTATTATAAACAATGCAATATCTCCAATATCCGAACTAGTATTGTCAATTTGATCTTAAGTCGTACAGGCCAAAATATCTTATCAAAGTAAGAAGCCAAAGTATACAAAATATACTTCATTCAACTTGTTACATAATTATTGTCGATTTCAATAACCCTTTACACCAATACACCTAGATAAGGTTGATGACAGCTGGGGCAATTTAAGTCGTTTGAAATGTTTCAACATTTGCAAGATTGATAAGATACAATAATTAGATAATTAAAAAGTTATAATCTCTCGTACGTATAATTTATTTTGTTTTTTCCCTCAAAAGTTGCATCAAAGTGACAGCAACGTGACTTGTACTTTATATGAAATGATTTTTGGCGTTACAAAACAAAGTTTTCTCCTGTTTCAAATGAAAGGGGAGGTTCAATCTCACGCATCCTTTCAACCATGATTGCAAGAGATAACCCTAATACAAACCATCAATAGTATTATTTTTTGGCCTCATACACTAACCATTGGCTATGAATCTAGTTTCGCATCACCATCAATCGTTGTAGGAAACAACAGCCACAAATAATTTCGTTGACGAATGTTAATCCGGATTAAGCTTAAGTTTATAATCTCAATTTGCTCTTTGTCCTAACCCATATTACACATATCATCATAGTGTACAATTTCAATCAAAATTCAATTCCATATGTCAATCATAATATAAAAAAGAAAATATCCAAATGATCTAAATTTGTAGCCGTCCCTCTATCATGTGCGGAAACCAGAGGTAGGTTAGTACCTTAGGGCGTGCAGCTACCCTACTCACTAAAAATCGTTAGATGATGGTCCATAATTGTACTATGCACTTTAATTGAATTGACTTAGTTTGTGAAAGTTTTGGAGCATCTCATGAAGTGATATCATATAATATAAAGCTGCACAATTCAGAGATGGGATAGGGGTCAGAAAATCCTACTAGCTCTCCACTTAGCAGCACAGTATCACGTCACTAATGTAATATTTTTTACTAATTATAAGATTGATAAGTGATTTTGTTCTTTTATCATATAATTAGGAGTTTGATTTTTAATCAATGTCTAAAAAATATTTATTATAAAATGTTAACTTCTTAATAAATCTTAATATTTAAGAAATTAGTATTTAACTCCTGACCGACAGAAATACTTCTTTTTTCTTCTCAGTGGTGTCGACAGTTTCAAGGGTTGTTACCATTGAGAACAATGGTCACAGTGTAGTGAGGAGCAAGGTGGAACAGGTTACCTCTTACGGAGAGACTGCAACTTTTTCACGTAGCATGCATTGTACAAGAAATTCGTATGTGAGAATAGGCTTAATAGAGTCAAAAGACCAAAAAAAAAAAAAAAAACCCATAAAGTAACAAGCCAATTTTACGAAGCCATGACTAAAATAGGAGAGTTTAGGGAATTGAATATGCATTTGAATATGCGTTGATAAAATTGATTTCAGAATAATGTGATTTTATAGAATTGATTATGGTTAAAATTAATTTTGAAGTATTTTGATTTTTGTTTGGATAATAAATATTAAAAATTGATTTTTTAAATAAAAGGTCTTTATATACTTTAAATCAAAATTGATTTTACGTATGTGATTATCAAAATGTACTTTTGGTCATTTCGATATCTCTCTCTAATCTTTATATATAATTTAATAATTAACACACTTTAATAAACTAACAACCAGCGAATCACAAATTTACATCCGAGTTCAAATTGCTTTACCTTTCTTTAAATTATAACATATAATGATAATAAAAAAATTATAACATATTCATTGATGAGGAAGCTGTGAGGTGATATGCCATCCAGGAATTAAACAACACAGTTGCGAGGATGAAACAAGTTTGTTAATAAAACCACTTTCACAAAGAATAAAAACACTTGCTATCAGATGCCAGATGTCATCATGCCACTGTCCCTTAACCTATTTCTAATCCAGAAATTTCCCCCATGGAACCATTTTCACAAACACGTTCAGTGCACCTATTATGCCAAAAAGCAACATTAGTTTCGTGTGTACAGCTTATCCTCCATCCCCGTGTCAAACATAATAAAATCATAAAATAGACATCATAGAAAGGGCGAAGAAGAGAAATTATCAAACTCAAAAAATAAAATCGATTCTCTTTGACGTGAAAGCAACCCAGAATTGACTCTTGGGGCTGAATCGATTAGAAGAAATGGAACCAAAGATGCTAAAACTTGTTGAAATCACGTTGAGGTAACAATTACGCGCGTCTAATTAGAAGGAACATAAAACCAAACACACACTTAATTTATGAAAACAAAGATGTCTCGAAAAGATCCAACAACGTGCGGCTAATTGACCGAAAGTGAATACTTAGTAAAAGTTGGGTTTCTCTGTTTGGTAGAAAAGAAAATTCATAAACAAGGAAATTTAGAGTAGATGCAACCAAAATTGAATCTAATGAGAGACATTAGTCTTTTATTACATAATGAATTAATGATCAAATTTTTGTTGAAAAAAAATATTCATATTTAATATCCAATAATAGATCAAATAAAATTGTCTTTTAGAAAGAATGCATGTGAGGAAAAAGAAAAAAAAATAGAAGTGAACTTAAAATTTAAATTCTGCAAGTGTTTTTTGAAAGGTTTTTCTTGTCCTTTCACAGTTTACTATTAGTTTGTGGATTTGTAAGAGTTATTATTAATCACTGTATTATTTTATTTTTGGTACAGATTAGTCAAAGTGAAGTAGGGAAACGGAAGAAGAATACTTCATTCCAAGTCCACATGAATGGTTTGGATTCTTATTAACTAAATCATCTCCCACCAATAATATATCTTTTATATTATATTTTAATACATGAGAAGAGTGTAGCAATTATTTAAGTTGTGGAAACTTCTGGTTTACTGAATTATTTAATTTTATTTTGGCATTTCATCGCAAATTTTTTTAGGTCTATTATTAGTTCATTATATTCAACAGAGATATTTGTTAGATGATTAATGATAATTCTCACTTTATAAATTATTTTAAGAGATTGATTTAAGATCAAATTTAAATTTTAAAATGATATTATACCTTATTAATGATTGGTGTTGTGCTTATTAAACCATCCACCCATTCCCAACAGGATTGTTATTGGATTACTTAATCTAGTTTTATAAATTTTATTCTTAAGATGTTCAATTCTTAGCATAAAAGGGTGTAATAGATATCTCACATCGACTAGTGATATGATCAATGTATATAAGAAGATGAACAATCCTTACCTAATAAGTTAGTTTTATAAGATTAAGTTTGGATAAAATTTAGATTCTAATATTAACATATCAAATCTAGTCATCTAACTTGTCAATAATAGGTGTCATAAATATGCATATCCTTTTTTTTATATGTTGAGTTAATTGATTTCAGGAGTAGTATTAAATTAATCCAAATTATTCTTTTAGTCTCTTTGTTTGTTCAATTTATTTAATTTGATTCTTTTATGTTAAAAAGTTCAACTTAATCCCTTACTTTTTAAAATTGAGTCAATATTGGTCTTTTCCTTGATTTATGACATTATTTCTAACTTCACAAATGCCCCTTTCTCCTCAAGGATGTTAAAATGTTACATGTCAATGAAGGAAGAAAAAGACTTGTGGACACTAATTTCTAATTAACACCTCAAGAGGGAAAGAGAGAGAATTATAGATATAGTAACTAACATAAAATGATAAGAAAATAGAAATAAAGAGAAGAATAATTCTAAATGCATTTTGTTTCCTAATCTCTTCATTTGTATGATAAGTATTATTTTGTATTTTCAAAACATTAAATGCTTTATTTTTAAATACACTTCTTATTATTGAAATACCTAAAACACACTAAAAGGGGGTTGAATAGTATAATAGATAAAACTTGGTCTTCAAAAATTATAAAACACTTTTCTTAAGGCAAATATCAATTAATGAAGGATTTCGTCCAAAGGGTTCGAAATAGATTCGTGCTTGGAAAACCAATTCACAAAACTTGGATATGATAGTGTTAAAGTGACTTAAGGAAAGAACAAGTTGTATAGAAGCAATAATGAAACACACAAAGATTTTATACTGGTTCACCCCAACTTTTAGATTACGTTCAGTTCTCCTTTAAACCTTGAAGAGTTCCACTAATCCAATCTTTGATTACAACCAAGTATTTTTTTATGTCACTTATGGCTACAATGAGTACTCTTTAGGTCACTCCTAACACTACACTTAATTTTTTCCTAAGATTAAGACCCAAATATTCTTTGTCATTAAGCTACTCCTAACTTCCACAAACAATATATGTTTGATAGAAAAAGTATTTTAATCACTCAGTGAGTGTTTACATAATAAGCTTAAATATTATGAAACTCACTAACTTAGTAATGCTAAGATTCACTCAATTCGTTCAAGTTTTCTTCGTCCAGTGAGTTGACAAAGTTACAACACTAGTTCATTTTTTGTCTCAGAATATTCTCTTGTTTTTCGCTAACTTGGCAATGCTAAGATTCACTCAATTCACTCAACCAGTCAATTTGTTTAAACTTATTTATTCAAATAAAAGTTTATTTTGATAAAATAAACAATATTTTATTTTTTGTGTTTGTCTAAATTATTTCCACTTAAAAAAATATTTTTTTGCTTATTTTATGAACCAAATCTTACATGCTTCTTAAAAAATGTTTATTTTAAAATTGTTTTTTAAAAAGTTTAAACAAACTCACTCTTAATTAAAATTTTAAAAGAATTTTCAGGGATCAAAATGACAATATGTATTATTTTCAGGAACCAAAATATTAGTAAGTAATTAATTTCATATATCAAATCAAAAAGTGAATTTTTTGACACATAAGAGCCACATAGATTACACGTGACAATCACGTATATGACAAGACAAGTGTCATCTATCATATCATCATCAAAAGTGTCAAGTAGGCACAAACTTCTAAGTTAACAAAAAAAATTAATAATATGATTAATTTGTCGTATTTATTTTTGTTAATTATGGTGTTGATACAAAATAGTCTTATCGAAAGTCATGACTAATCTTTATTAAAAATCATGAACGCATATAAGAGATATTTTTCTCCTAATATAATGTATTTTATATCTAAAAATCAATCTTTGAACCATTATATCAATTGTTTTTAGTTTTATCCTATATGTTATTTTAATAATTTTAAAAGTAAAATATATTGCCGTAAAAAAAGTAAAATATACATTTGGTAAAAGAAAAGAGCGAAATAATTGTCATGTGGTCGTTTAAAAGGTTTGATTTGATTTGACAGAAAGCTTCTGTCAACTTAAGCTCTTGATGGACGGACGTCAACTGAAATTTATTGTACAAGGATCTTATTTGATGTGATAAATAGAGACGCAAAAACTAGGCGTATGAATTCCACTAGAATAATCAAGAAACTACGTGCATTAACCGGTAAAGGCAGGGGACAATTTTTTAAATTTATTTGGAATAAATTTTAAATTAATATTCGATTCAGAGTAAATTATAACAGATTTTACGGATATGATAACATTTTCTGTATTTTTATATTATTTTATTTAATTTATTTTGTATGTTTAATATTTTATATATTTTTTACTATTATTAAGAATTGTTATATGTTTTGTAAATTAATAATAATAATAATAAAATATTAAAATGTATTATATATACGTTTAATATAAATATTAATTTTTTACTAATATTAATAAATAATATTAC
>PYAF01001286.1:2393834-2448426 GCA_007407185.1 Glycine tomentella
CTTTTAATTTCTAAAATATTTTAATTAATACTTAAATTTTATGATTAATATTAAATATAAGGATGCATATATTCAAATAATAATAAATTATTTCATCAATTAAAAATTCTTTATATATTAGTTTATATTTAAAATAGATAAATACTTTTTAATCATATAATTCTTTCATATTTTTTAATCATATACATATATTTATAAACGTTTGCATTATAACTTTATTACTTATATATATATATATATATATATATATATATATTAATAAGTACCTTTTAAATTTTTAAATAATATATATACATATATATATATATTTCAAATAAGTAGTAACTATTCTTATCAATTATTCCCTTAAAAAAAATCGTATCGATTGAAAATAACTTTTTCAATCTCGGTAATAAATTGGCCATTGCATCACAAAATTATTCCTATCAAATAGTCAATCAGCAGATATAAAACTTTAGAAATGCATATATATCTCCAATATAAAATTGAAGATATTACGGCCATTTATTTATGTTTGTATTAATATAAATTGTACACCCAGTAACTTTATTCACGTTAACCAATTAATTAATAATCATTTGTTATTCAATCTCGGCAATTAATTTGTTTGACTCAAATATACATTGATTAATTGATTCCTTTAGAAAAAAATATCAATTGATTAATTGATATAAATGTGAATTTAAATTATCTTGATATAAATGTGGTTTATAATCGAACCCACAAATTACAAAGTACTACATAATGACACATGTCATTAGAACCTTACAAAACAACCTTGATTTGTCGTATGGATTCTGAATTTGTTTTTGAATTTTTAAATTTATTATTATAGATTATTAGAGTTTTATGACTCATGCAAAATAAATGTTTTTTAAATATATAATTTTTTAAACTTTTCTGGTAATAATTACTTCTTTATTCTAACTATTTAGTTATTAGTTATTGTTGTCTATTATTAATGGTTGTTATAAATACAATATATTTTTTTAAAAAAATCAATGAGAGAAATAATAATTAATTATATGTTAAGTAGGTTAGTAATTTATATAATTGTTAATCTAAACTTAAAGTTGCTGGTTATAATAAAAAATCAAAATAAAATATTTACAAAATGATATTTTAATTATGTATTTTTAAATTAAAATTAAAATTTATGAGATGTAATGTCATTCATAATATATATGTTGATTTCTGAAAAACAATATAAAATATTCTAAAATTTTAACATATAGTTTTTAAAATTTTGAATTAGGAATTATACACTAAAATTAATATTTTTGTGTTAGATATCAATGATATATCATAAATATAAAAAATATAAGTTATTAATTATTATTGTGTAATATAAATAGTCAGTTGAAGATTCAATTAATTATTATATCTTAAAAAATCTAGAAATAATGAAAATAAGAATTAAATTTATTTTCACTCAATAAATTATTTATATTTTATCTTAATTTGAATATGTTGTAACTTTCAATCAAAATATATTAATTTTATTAATTAATCTGAATTAAAATATATGTTACTCTTAATTACTTTAAATTTATTAAATAAAATATTTTTTTTAAAAAAGTGATTGAGTATTTCATGTTGAATATTTTTATTTTATATTGAAAATATGTTTTACTAAGCATATTGAGTTGGGGATACCCGTGTGCTATGTGACACAAGAAAAAATATAAACTAATATTTTACTACACTTAATAGATTTGTGTATTTTTCATAAAAAATTGAATTATATATTTTAACATATAAATCAATCAAATCAAAATTGATTTTTTTGTTAACTTATTATACAAATAAAAGATATTTCTATTTGTTTCTAAAATTTAAATTTTCTTATATCGATATCAACTTTTTTTTACTCAATTTACATATCAATTTATTTAATTATTAATACATATAGTTAGCGTAGGTTGAATTATTTTTAAAGATACACCCCTTTGTCTTTTTTTACTTCCTTGACAGTCTTTTAATCTCCAATTCTGTTTGAATTAAAAATAAAAATATTATATACTAATAATTTTCATGATTACCTATCATGATTATGAAATTATGCTCAATCAAAATATAATATAAAGATGAATTTTTTTATTTTTGAATGTCAAAATTATCTTAAAATTATTTTGTATGCAAATAAGTGTGAGATTAACACATAAGCAAAAAATAGTGGAGAACACCAAAGAAGATTATCATTCATAAGTGACAAAGATATTTATTCAAAGACTTAATTTTGGTCTTCTTATTTTGTTCAATCCACAATTTTAATTTTTCTATTTTAAAATATAGACATTTGATCCCTCTGTTTTAAATAATCTTTGATTTTAGTCATCTATTTCTAAATAGAGACATTTAATTTTCTTATTTTAGAAAACTTACATCTTTAGTCAAATTCTCAATTTTGCATATGATTTTTTTTTTATTTTGATATAGTTAAACCTTAAACCTAACGATATCATAAAAAAATAATTTAGTTAATTATAATGTAAGAAATAAAATATAGATAAAATTAAAATTTGAATCAAAATTTTAGATTATTTACGTGTAAAATAATTTTACATAATTATCTAATCACAACTTATGATAGATAATAAATTTATTGACTTTTATAATAATTATTTTAAAAATCATATTAATAATAATTTATGATTGAATAACAATGTAAAAATACTTTAGATTATCAATGCATAATCATTATCTTGAATATTTGAGTTGCATGAAAATCAAAATATCAACTAAGCGACATATTTTAATGTAAATGATGTAATTCTCGGTGTGATATGTTAATGGGACCATTTGTTTAAGTTTATTTTTTTTAATAAAAAATAAATAATTTTTTTATGTGTTTGTTAAAACTATTTTTTCTTAAAAAATCAATTTTATTTTTTTAAGAAGTAATTATTATCTGGTTTTTAGAAAAAAAAAAAAGTAATTCTTTTAAATTAACTTTTAAATTTAAAAAAACTGGTCCCATATCAGCCACAAGTACTTTTGAATGAAAAAGGAATAAGTTTATATATGTTAAAGAATAAACTTAGAGTAAATTACATTGTACTGCTTGAGGTTTATTTATATGAAACTATATACTCCAAAGTTCAAACTTATTAAAACAATACACTTCATTACCTAAAGGATTACCTATATAATCACTAAACTCAAAATTATTTAAATATTACACTCCACCCTGGCTCCTATATCAACTTAGTAACAATTTTTTTAACATATGTTAATAAAATATTTTAATGAACAAATTAGTTTGTATTAAAAAAAATTCGATTACTTTACACCCTATTCGCTCCCTCCCTCCCTCTCTGTCTCTCTGCTCTATACCTGATTTAATTTGTCTAACGAAATGAGAGTGTTTTTCATACTAACATGTTAAAAGCTCAAATTATGTTATGTAAAGAAATTATACAATAACGACATTCATAAATTTGTTTCTAATAGGCTAAAACAAAATCATGCATTGAGTTTTTCAACATATTTTGAGGGAAAAAAACTTGTGACATAGTATAAAATTATTCTCATTTACCAATCATCGCCTTAATTAACTATTAATTTAAGATAATTTGTGACATGTAGGAAATGAGATGGGTGAGGAGTGTCACGTGTAATAGAATGATGTCTATTGATTAAGTGTAATTTTTTTTAATTCTTTTAAAAATTAAAATACATTTATAGTAAAAAAAATTGAACACACAAGATCGATGATGACAAACTACTCACAATAGCTTTACAGGTTGTATTTTTATTTTTAAATATTTAAAACAAAATGCCTTCTTTGGAAATTTTAAAGTAGTTTATAATTATAATTTAATTTGTATATTACAAGAAAAATATTATTATTTATATTCAAAGTATATATTAATTATATTATTACATCATTAATATTAACATTTTTTATATTCAAAATAAAAATATTATATCATATTGTAACATTAATATTATTATACTATAGTAATTAAGAAAATACATGACTAAATTACGCATCTCCTCAAATTGTGTTGAGAATTCAATGTATGATTTGCTCTAGCGGCAAATTTATTAATGAGGTGATTGCATGATTTATTTATATATTACTACATTATATTATTTAAGCTTTTAAAATACTAACACGATGAAAAAAAAAATTCAAAGTACCCTTTGTTTCGTTAGAAAAATTTATAAAGTAAAAAAAATGGTGTAAAGTAGTTGACATTTTTAATACTAATTAATTTATTGACCTTGGTTAAATAAAATATTTTGTTAGCATATGTTAAATTTCTTATTTAATGAGTTAATATAAATGTGTTCAAGTATAATTTTTAAATAACTTTAGAATTTAGAGTCATATAAATAAAACTAAAGATAGAGAAATGTAACATTTAAATAATTTTGGAGGTTGATGTCATATAAGTAAATCTTAAGATAGTAAAATTTGCTCATAAATTGAAAGATGATTAGAGTTTTAATACTGTAAAAAATTTAATTAAATCGATGGCAATATACCTAAGGGCATATTGGTGTCCACTGGTGTTAAGTCAACTGCATGAGATTTTGCAGGATGCATTAATGTACCTCCTCAACTGAACACATTGAATTCTCCTTGGCCAAAAAATTGAAAACGAAACACTAAAAAAATGAGAGGAACTGTGTTTGATTGCATACAGTCCGGGCCATGAATGGATTTGGTTATGCGAGTTTTGATGCTCTCTCTTGTCCATATGCTTTGAAAATGATGTTTCTGAAGCGAATGGAAGATGGCCCCCCATAGCTCGTGCTAGTTGACATTGAAATTCAAGTAGGGTTGCTGCAAATGACTTGTCCATCATGATCATTCTTCCTCCCATATTATCATTCTCATTTTCTCTGATCTTCATGCATGTCACTCCCTCACCTCTCTCTAACCAACCTACTGACCCAAAACAGGAGTGTAGCCTTTTGTTCTAACGTTTCTCTCTCTCTCTAATGTCATGTTTGATTAAATGAATTGATTTCATATTATTCAAAACCAATTAATGCATGTTAATCTATTTTAGTACATATACAACACCCTCTGGGCAATGTATCTGATAGTATACTAATTTCCTTTTATTTCTTTAAAAAGAAGAAACATTTCATAGAATTTTTATTTTTAGTCATTGTAATTTTTGTTAATATATAATATCGACAAACTCGTAATCAACTCTAACAAACTCACTGCAATAGTAAAATTTCTTATAATATTTATATAATTTTTAAGATAATTATTATACAAAATTCAATAAATTTATTATATATAATAATTTATAATTAGTTGACAATATATTAAGTTTACATATTATATATAAATATATATATTATTATTAGTTTTTTATGTAACTCTTAAAGAGTTCAATCACTATCAATTATATGGTTAATCAATAAGAAATCATTGTTAGTTCTATTTTTAATGTAGTTGTTGTAAAAGTTAAATCAACTTTCCATCATTGTTGTCTAATAGTGGTGTCGTATATGGTGGAATAAGATGACAGATTTTTTTTCCAACCACCATAGGCAATTGTGAATGGAGGCATGCTACAAGGGACGACATATAGGCTACAATGACATGTTTATATAACATTTTTGTGATATTCTGTCATTCGTCATTGATAACATTATTTTTCATACATGATAGTATGTTATTAGTAATGTCAATAGATAATCTATTTTCTCATTTTTAAAAATTGTTAAACTATTTATATATAATTAAAAATAATTATTTGGAAAACATATAAACAGGTTCGTAAACTAAGTTATTAATTCAGTGAATAATGTTGTTTTACAGAAACTAGAGAAGCAACCCATGCAAGGGCACAAATTTGTACAAAAAAAAATATTTCATTTGGAAGGAAAAATTAATAACATGTTGACACGTGACAATTAGCTGACTACTTTATGTTTTCGTAAATTAGCTAAACAGTTAGTTCTATTATATTTATAAATAAATTAAACTTCACGAATTTGACCACGAGGTTTGGGGCTAAACAAAATTACAAAGTCAAAATAATATTGCAAGGCATGTTCTTCGTCATCTTATTTTTTTTTTTTTGAAACAGGCATGTTTTTATTTTATTTGACAAAATACAAACACCTTTGGTTCTTTGTATTTTTTTAGGGGTATTCATGTCGTTTGACAAACGTTGTTTTGTAGTATTTAGTACTACTATTATTCTTTGACACGTAAAAAAGGATATAAAACAACATTGATTTTTTTTTTCTCTTAAAAGAATCACCATGCATCACCGGGTTCAACATCTTCAAAACAGTAGCTAGTTTAAGTTTTGGGGCTTAGGTGTGGTGCGTATGCAAGTATATGCAGGATCTGATTTAATCGAGAAAAAGGTCCACTTTATTACATCTTTTATGGAAGACAATCATACTTGAACCAAATAAAATTAATGTGATACTCTAAGAATATTGTGGTAATAACTCGCTTATTTTATAGAATGTAAAAATAAAAACATTTATATAATGGTCTCATATAGAAGCTAGAAAATATACAATACAACTTGATTGCACATATTATTTAAATACAACTTATTTTTCACAATATTTACATCATATAACACATAAAATACATAGAAATATAAAATTATTAAACTACATCTTCCGTGACTAGGCTCTTTGCTCCAACAATACATTTCATCACCTATTTCTTAAAAAATAGAAAAATTTAAAGATGTGAGATATAATGTCTCGGTGAGTGCTCTAAGGACTCTACAATTAAGATAGACTATTTTACTTGAACAACTAATTCATTTGCTTCTCATGACTTTACCCTCAATGGGTATTTATCAAACTCTATCATTTATATGATTAATTCTACATCCATTGATCGTAAACTCTTGCTTTTGATTTATCCCTTGTACTCTTGCCTATGCTCACATAGTGTCATTCTATATACATCTCCCTCTATGCCCTGAAACAGTTACATGTCGTCTAATTCTAAGTCACAACAATTTCATATTACAATATACTACGACTAAGGATAGAACCATTCACACATGACACAAGTACAACCCGAGGTACTCATGGCATCTATATCATAGATCACACAAGTCAGACCAACTCACAATAATGCATGTATATATTGCAATGTTATTTTCTCTTTTCTCATATGCATGTGATACCAGAAAAAATATTTGCGAAAGAAGCTTGAAAAGGCATGTCACATGATTCTATTACCACACTCTCACTAAGACATTGTAAGATAGTCGGTGGCGTTCTAGGGTCACCCAATCTTGTAAGGATACTCTAACCCATAAGATCAACATGAGTCACACGAAGATTTCAAACCAAATAACACCCATAAGGACAGAGTTATACTTTAACTCATTCATGCCTTCTTCAGTTAAGCTCAACCACATCCATTGTCTTACACTATATGTATATTTATGATGCATGTCTTAAACGTTTACACACAAGTAGTTCCATTAAACCTCGCATCAAACATAGTGAGTCCACTCTCACCCCACATGGACTAGGTCACTCATCGTCAAAATATCACCCAAACCCATTCTTGTCTCACATGGGCTAGGTCACTCATGATCAAAATGTCACATCGGTCCATTCTCGATCCACATGGACTAGGTCACCCATCTCAATAACATGCAACATTGCCTCTTAACTCAAAGTCAAAGGCACTTAATACAACATCCAATGATTGCACAACACTAATAAATCACCATTCAAGTTATAGCACCAACACATGTATTAAATATCATCATTCAATCAAGTCATGTACCCGAAATACATCTTAACCCTATGTCACACATCAATTATAGCATTTATCTACTTTGTATTATGATTGGTATAACATTCTTTAAGTTTTGAGTATTACTTCTATTATCTTAAGTTGTGGGTCTATGACCTTTGTGAGGTATAAATATCATATGTAGAGTTATATTAATCCTAGCAAGTTTCATTTTATCTATTTTTAAATCTAAGATAATTATCTATAACTTTGATGTTGACCTCAAAAGCTAATTCAATTGTCTACTATGCCAAAAATTGGGAAGAATATCAACTTATTGCACAATGTTGACAACTTGACATTTGCTGACTAACATGACAATAGTTTGAGTTCTAGACATTATTTTGTGTGATTCCAAAATCATTAGTTAACTAACATCTAGGACTACATATCTTATGAAGACCATGAAGCCTAATTAAAAACTAGCTTTTAAAACAACTTATATAAAGAAATTTCCCATAAATTTAATCTTTAAAATTTTAAAAAAATTATTTGATTGTTTCATGAATATGTTAACCAAGCAGTAAGTAGCATACTTATATATATATATATATATATATATATATATATATAAGGTATTTTTAAAATCCTTAACATTGATTTTTCTAAAATCGATGTTAACAATGACATTTTATCTACAAAAATGTTATCACATATTTTGTAACATCGATTTTCATTAAAATCAATGTTGTTTAAACTTATTTTTGGTAATAGGGTACTAAAGGAAGTATACATGATTCGATATTTTATATTATGATTCACAACGTAAAAAATGGTAATTCATAAAACTGGTAGACGAATATTTGGTTAGTAAAAAAAATCGAGATTGAATATTATTATAATGCTATGTAGTGCCAAAGTTGCACGAACAGTGTACGAGTACAAATACTGCAATCTAGTTGGTTAATTTTAAATAAGAAAATTCTAAACAAAATCTCTAACAAAAGGAAAATGTTCTCAAAAAGTTACAAAGAGATGTGATTGGTTAAAAACCCTACCTTCAGTAACTTGTATGGTTATGAATCCCTATTTTTCGTACTCTAATTCATAACGTATTTTTCGTACCAAATAGTATTGTTATTAACAAAAACCAGATGCTGTGAACGATTATAAATGTTTTCGTGCAGGTATAATTTGCACCAAGTAGCATTTTCCTATTATTATTCTATGCGCTTAGAATTGCGCCTTTTTACAGAGCATGAGGAGTAACTTATTATATTTCATTTCACGGGTTACGTAATATCAAACTTAACTCTTATAATTAGATATAGTTCATAATAGTTGAAATTATCTAATTGAGTTTTTTTAATATATTTTTTTCCTGTTTTATGTGTGTTAACAAGCAATTAAAAAAGGTTCTGAAATATATATCCTCTTGTTCGTTCAGTACCAGTACTCCAACGATTATGGTCGATCTCCTCGTATCTTCAAATAATCGTTGGTTGTATATTTGGTGTTTTTTATTTTAGGCGAGGGTATGATCACCTATAAAATCTTTCACACTCAGATTAGTATTTGTTAGATTCAGTTGAGAGGTGATTTCAAAAGGAAATGTGAACTCACCCTATGGTTTCCTGACTCCTATACCCTCCATGTTTTTTTTTTTTTTTTTTTTTATATCTTCATGGGTAGTAATGTAGTATCATCCTCATGTGTGCATGAGTGATATCCATGTGCACCTAACTTTCACAATTCTCAGATGTTCGTTATGAGATATTTCTAGAGTAATCTTTGATGTTTTGTGCCTACATATGCTTCACTGTATTGTTGGTTTATTTATTTTTATTTTGTTTTGTGTCATTGGGTTATTATCTTTTAGGTTGTTTTGTGATTTGAATCTTAGCCATAGCATTGTATCAAATGTGTTATGCTAGTATCAAATTGTACAATATTGTACTATAATAATAACAATATTCATACACCTATGCAAGACCTTCACTTCATTTTTCTTTTTCCTTTTTCTCTTCTTTCTATTTCTATCTTCTTTATGCCTCCTATATCCTAAAAATAGGGTGTACATTCATTTAGTTTTCATTGCACTAATGCAGTTGGCAGATTTGATTAATGTGAATGAAAATAGAATATTGAGATCATTTTATTTCTTTAAATAAATATATTTAATTCAACTCAAATTGATGAGTGTCTAAATAACTTTTAAACACTAAATCTCAAATAAAAAAGAAATACATCTAAATAGCAGGAGACTAAACAACTTATAATGACACTGTTGTAGTAGGTAGAGTAAAAGTTGAAACAAACAAGCTATTTATAGTTTCACCCGAAGAAAATACAAGCAATTAAACAATCTTGAAAACGTCAAACAATTTTTAATTCTTCTGTTACATATATATTTTTTATTATGTTTTTTTTAACTCAACAACTCTAAGATATATATAACAGATAGCTATAGGACTTACCTTTCCTAAATGATATTTTTCCATGTACACGAACATATGGATCAAATCTTTTATCACATTATTACTATGGCCGCATGTGAATTAATTGATCTAGTATTCATTATAGATCTTAAGTTCCAAGTGCGGACTATTTAACAGTTATCGTTTATAATTATCTTATTTGAATTTAGTATGATTGTCTCTTATAAAAAATACATATGATCTATATAAAAAAACGTCATGATCAGTTTTGAGATAAACTTAAGTCTCATATTGACAAGATAATGTCCCAACAAATATATAATATAAGTAGGAGGAAACTTTCATCTCATGAACTAATTTTTGGAGTTGAATTAAGTTTAAACTCATATTCTAAAATAATATTAAAGTCTGGTTCTAAATCTATTAAACAAGTCCGTGACTATATTATTATATACCAAGTCTAATAATATTGGATGTAAGCATGTGTGTTAAGAAATATCCAAGTCACACATAAATTAGAGATAAACTCACAATAGATATATAAGTTAGAGATGATCCTTATTCTGAATTAATTTTTAAAATTGAATTAGATTCAAATTCAAGTTTTAAGAATCACATAGTTAACAAATAAGATTATCGATTAACAACCTCATATTGTATTGATATTATTTTTATCATGTGTCGTACTATATGTTTTATATCCCGAAGGAAAGATAGCTAGCAATTAAATTAGGATTCGATCGAGTTGGTAAGAAATGTGTTAAGAGGTGTAGTAGATGTTGGCCATTTATGCTTGTTGTTACTAGGCCCACAAGTCCACCAACCTATAAAATATATGCACTTGAGAATTTTGTGATTTGAAGAACAGAGAGAGAGAAAGGTAAAAAGGAAAAATGGTGGGAGTGGGAGACATTAATAAGACGGTCCTGAAACTAAAAGGCACACACACAAGCATTTTGAAAGAAGCAATTGTATTGGTGTCACCTTCATTTAACAGTAACCGCAATGGGCTGGGTGTTGGACACCATGTGGAAGTGGGAGAACAGTAACTTAAGTTGTTGGCCACACACCACTCTGCACCCTCTAGCTTTTTAATCTCTTCTTCTGCCACCTTCCTTCATCTCTCTCTCACCTCTTCAATTTTTACTTAAATAAACATAACTGCTGTTCCTCTTCCACATAAGTTTATCATTTAACTGCATTCTTCCTCTAATTGTTGTATAAGGGGAAAAATTTATTTCCAAAATATTTGTTATTTTAGTTTTTCAATATAATATTAATTATCTTTTTTCACTTATATCATTTATAATATTAATAATGGGTGATAATAAAACCTATAAATAAATTGATGATGATATAAAATTAATTTTATAAAATTATTATTCTTTTTCATCTATTTATTACTTTTTTTTAAGTATGTGTAAACAAAACTGATAATAAAAATCCTATTTATTACTTAGGACATTAATTATTTTTAGATGGATGAAACACTTTTTTTAGAAAGGCTCAATTAGATATAAATGAAAACTGAAAGCCATTGCTGTGGCAAACTAGATATAAATGATTTTGTGTATTTGGATTAGTTTTGTGGTTTAATAGCACATTTGTTTAGGTGTCCTGTTCAACCCAATTCATGTCCAACATAAGGTTATACTGGTAACTTTCTTCTGTGTAATTATTATGCTAGCCATGGAGAGAGGTCCTCTCCACGTTACTAATCTTTTTTTTTTTTTAAACACACACTAAGTTGCTTCAAGTGTGTGTTTGGATTAACTTTTAATTCTATCAAGATTAATTCTAAAACCACGATGAAGGCTGAAACAATTAATAGTTGTTTTAACTTTTAAATTTTTTTTATCAAGATTTCTATATTAAAATTGAGTTTAAGAGGTATCCAAATACACTAATAAACTACGCCTAAAATAAATATGGTGATTTAAATTTTGAAGCTCCCAACTTCTATCCTATAAACTCGCAACCTCCTTCGGCCCTTCCCCCAGAACAAGGAATGAGAGATTTCGTGTGCAACGTTTTCGTTTTTGGTCCCCTCAGTCAGATTGAGAGCTACTTTATATATCATATAAGTTAATGTTGTTCAAACGTTTAATGTAAACATGCCAACCGCACATAATACAACACAATTGGTCCAACAGTCTCTTACAAAGAACCCAGATTTGAATCTCATTCCCCTAGGAGTACTAGTTGATAAAAATGTTAATTAGCCACTGACATAGTGACATAGTTAAAAAAATCTACTATAATGTTAATATAGGTCTTCTTACTAACTTTTCAAGAATCCTAAGTTTTTTAATTTTATTTTTTATAATAAAGAATCCAAGTTTTTTTTTAAGAGAAGAATTCTAAGTTATGATATTATATTCAAAGTCTTTTTTTTTTTTTTCTCTCCCTATTATCACAACCAAATACGCTATGAAATTTACGGAAACATAAAATTGCGGGTGGGCAAAAAGTGGAAGAGGTAGAGTAAGAGGTAAAAACTGTGGTTTCCACTGCCAAACACAATATGTAAAGTGTGATTTTGAAGATCTAAAGCCATATTTCTTGCTAGCTAATCATGCTCTGGATTTCATCAAAGTTGGACTTAATTTTTACTTTTACTTAATTTTTACTTTTAATTAATAAAAAGAAAGAAGCTACCTTCCCCTGCTGAAAAGGAGAAAAACAGAGAAGAGGTAAAATTAAATGATACAAATATGTACATAACGTGTGAGCTATGCAAGGTTTTAGTTTGACCACAACCTTCAAGATCAAGCCAATCATTGCGTAACACATGCAAGGAATGTTGCACGTAGTTTAACAGTTATATATAATTCATATACTATGTTTTTACGATACTTTTATAATATTATTTTTTACTCTTTTTATTGCATTGCTTATTTTATTTTAAGGTTCATTTTTATATATTGTTAATGCAAATATTTTTAACTATCAATCAATTAAAATTCATTTTAAATATAATTTTAAAATAATTACTATATTACAAAAATAAATAATCATACCATATATAATACTTTATAACTGAATGAAAACATAAAAAATATTTATACTATCAATGTATTTGAAGTTATTTTATATTTTATATTTCTTTAACTTTTTTTCCTCTTTCTCTTGACATGTCAAAAAGAAAATGCACTACGATCATAATTTTTCATAGGATAATAATATTCTATACCTTTCTTTTTCCCTTCTAACCATTTACCATAGACAAGGTGCTTTTTGGACAGCGCTTTCATATGCAAAGTTGAAACAAATAAAAACAAGACATGCTTTTCTCTCTCTTCAACATGTTTCCATCTGTTTTTGAGTTGTAATTTACTGTTATTACGTTGAATTAAAGGATTACGTACGTGAAGTTTATCAACTTTGGTACATTATTTTATTGGTCATAATTTTCTATTCTTAATGATATGCTTCGCGTTTTTCTTTTAAATTGAATTTTTATTCTTATATGTAAACAACTCAAATTAGTTACATCTTATATTTATTATGAAATAGTAAAATGTTAAAAGCTGCGTATCCAACATAACATCTCTTGTATTTTTATTTTTCTTGACATGAACATCATATGGGCATGGTTGTGTTCGATTTTATATGTTCTTTTTCAGTTTTTGAAGAAAGGAAGATTCTTCTTGACCACTGAATTGCAAACTTATAAGAAACAAAAGAATCATTCGTAGGGGGTGAAATAAAAGTATTAGAATGTGACGAAGCAAAAAAAGAAAAAAGGAATGGAAGGAAGAAGAGAATAAATGTGAAGTCACCCGGCCCCGACCCTAAGAATATATCCCATGTGTAGAAGTATTTTGCACTTGTTACGCCTTGATTGCTCATTATATGTTTCCATGTTATGATGATCTATAAAGTATTTAATTATTTAATATTGTTTGCAGTTTTTGTACTAGCTCAAGTCTTCACTTAAGGACAAATTAACTTGTAAGCGATATAATTGACCTTTAATATCACAGAATTATATATAGACCTGTTGTCTATGAAACATCAGTTTATTTATTGGCTATAAAAAAACAAAAAATAATAATCGGTTGATGTTAACATTTAGCTATCAATAATAGTACTAAAAATGTGCCTGCCATAATTAATACTGTATCCTATGGCAATATGCCTTCATTGGGATATTCCTACCAGGTTATTTACTACTTAATAGAGAAAGATCGAGCTTATTTGCTCTTATCATGTTAGAGTAAATAGTGTTGCAGTTAGTAAACAATAAAAACCAAATTTAAGACATCTTACATCTCTGTGAAAATCAAGCTTTTTATTAGTTGTGGGTGTGATTTCTTGTGTACAAAGAAGATGTATTTTGTTAGGAAAAAAAAGAGGAGGTATTTTTATTTATTTTTTATTCTTTTTCTATAGATGTGATTTTAAAAATTGAATCAAGATACACAGTAAAGTGTATAAAAAAATAAAGAAAAAGTTATAATATAGGAGGAATGGTTAAAATTCTTAAGCGTAAACATATTTTGTCTTCTTCTTAAAAAAAACATATAGTTTTGTGTTTTAATGTGAGAATCTATATATATTTAGTTTTTGAAAACTTGAGTATATATAATCTATTAACTTCTTTTGGAATGGAATAACAATAACATAAATTTGAAATTAAGCATTACCATCATTATGTTCCAAAAACTGAAAGGAACAAGAGTAAAGTTTGTTGGAAAATAATCGATCCAAGAGAACACCATGTATGGGCCATGAAATTAGTAAGTACATGAAATCCGTGTTTATAAATTTAATTGAAATTCACTGAAGTTAAGATGTTTTACATTTTATTTAATTATAAATAAATATATAATTAAAAGTTATTAACTTTTTAATATGTAGTTATTTTAAAAGTAACATGTAAGATGTTTTTAATTAGTTAACAATAAAAAAATTTATAAGTCGACAATGCATCAAAATTGAGTTATATATTCATTAGAATAAAAATGGAATGACAGTTATTGTTTTATGGTTTGTCTTATGAATGAAATTTATTCATAAGTGCCATTGAATTATGTCTTCATATATTTGTTGTCAACAATATTGGTATACTATATTTCGCACCTATCAAATGCTTTACTAAAGTTTAGATTTAGGAATCCTCTATTAATATCTAGGATTAGTAATTTATATTGATGTTAGAGTAAGAAGAATCTCCTAATTTCACCTTAAATTTTTATTAATGAAAATAGAGAAAACTACAGGATTCTCAATAAGTTAATATATATATACCTTACACATACAATTTTTTTTATATATATATAACAATTTCCTCACATGTTCTCTTTTAAGTCGTTGAATAAAACCAGACTTAAAATCTTATACAATGGTTCCAATAATTATCACTTCTCAATGTTCTCGTGCAGCTGTCATTATTTATAAAAAAGAAATCTATGCGGAAAACCTCGCAGAAGTGTATAGCTAATTAGCATACCTTTTTATTTTTTATTTTTTTGTTTAAAAACCCTTTCCATGACCAATGTATATTAGTCGAAGTGATAAAAAATTATTTTTTAAGTAATATTTCAGGATCAAATTATGTAAATGAGAAAGAAAAAAGGGAATATGGGAGTGCTTTATCCCCGTAATGGATCCCCCTAAAATCATGTGAATGAGAAAATGGACATTTGGAAGGACTTCATCTCTTTAATTGGACCTCCCTTGCTTAATTCAGATTAGTCACAATTTGAATGATCAGATTCAGTAGAGACTCATGTAATTAACTTCGGATATTGAGTATCTAAGAAAAAAACAATTATTACTTTCCTTCCATTAGCCATTTCAAAAGCAACTAAAATAATCATAAGCGATCAGCAACTATAAATTGTTTTATCGCTCAAAGAAAAAAGATAACATGGGTTTGAGTTATATAATCATATTCAACATATGAATAATCAAAAAGTTAAAAGGAAAAGATACCATATTTATTAAAATAAACAATATAATACATCATCCTTAAATCTTAATTATACAAAAGAGGTTTAGTGATCCCTACCTACACATGATTCAGGTGAGCCTTGTAAGGAGTAAGGAGGGTGTGGAAGTCACCACTTTCCAAAGTTACAGTGTTTACCGCATAATGACACAACTTTACCTTTTAATTTGTCCCCAGTTAGCATAATCGAATGTCCCTAAAATTCCTCTCGTAAGTGTCTTTGTTGTGATGGCAGCTTTGAAATTTCAAAATAAAACAAATGTGTTGTTGAGTGCTAATCCAAGACACAATTATAATGCCTCACTAAACTGCAACACTCTTTGAGAAACACAAACTATTTGAGGGACAATTTGAGGAACACGAAAACTTTTGCTGGTTGAAGATCTACTATCTACAGCAATGTTACTTTGAACTAAATCGTGGAAAATCATGCTTAATTATGTGCTTAAGTATATACTATATATAATATTCACGCGATACCAAACAAGACAATAATAAAAAACTCAGTCATACATGTAATTAAATTTTAATATTTTTTAAAATGAGCTGGAACATAAAAAAGTTTTTTTTTCTTCTTCAATGTTAGTATTATATATAGAAAAGAGAAAGAAAAATTGACGTTGAAATTAATAATTTGGAAAAGATGATGCAAATGGGATTGTTGGTGGGAATCAACAGTATGCATGGAACATGTCTATGACAAAAATATAATAGAGGGCTTTTTTGTCTTTGCCGTCAGATTATACACTAACAGATTATATATTAAAAGATTGATTTTTCCTTACTGAATGATGAAACATTTTAAGCAACAAAATAATTAAAACATGTTTGTATTATTTCTCTTTTTAAAAGAAAAGGAAAATAAATTATTTCAGTTTAAAATAAAAGTACTTATAAATTACAATGTTGTCATGATCTATGACTTTTTGTTTTAGAGACCATATATGTATTTTATTTTGGAGTCAATTCTACTCTAATAGGGTAGAATTATTATTGATGGTAAAAAAATTTCTCTGTTATTTAATGCACATGTGATTTAAAATTGAGATTTTAAAATAATTTTATATCCATTAATTTGATGGAATTATAAATAATTAAAATATAACCCGTGATATTATATTATTTCCTTTTACAAAAGTTTAAAAATTAGTTATACGAATAACTTATTTGTTTCTAACATCAATGCATAAAAAATACTAACCATGATCTTCTTTTTGGGCATTGAATGATAATTAAACGTACCATTTTACTCTAAAATGGAGCGGAGCGGATTGATAGGAGGGAGATTATATCTGATGGTTAAAAAAAAATACTAACAAAAATTAAAGTCAAAAGCACCCTTTATTTTGGAAAAAAATTTCTTAACACCCGGGCAGTAATGTAATCTCATTTCTTCTTCATTGAAAAATTCACAATTTTGCAAGTTCCATTGAATTTTAACGAATAATAAATAACATATTTAAATTAATATAATTTGTTAATTTTTAATAACAATTCTCTTATAAAATAATTTCTAATTAATTGAGAGAATGAACTTTTTTTAACATCCTTTTAAATTCTTAAACAATTCATATTCCAAAGAAAAAAAAATCTAAAACAATAATACCAGCTAGAGTCACGTTACGTGCACACCATATATATTATTATTTAAATTATTTACACATTGTAAAATATAAATCCACTACTCGCATGCCGGCAAGCGTCAGTAATTAAAAAAAAAACTTAAAGAATTACGATTTTTATATTTAGAAAAAACGCAGTACATTGATTAATTTAGAATTAGAAATAAATAAAAAAATTGCATTATTGTGACTGGGAGTATATTTAAAAATGAAGTGAAAAATTAATTTTAGCAAAGGATGATAACTCTTATTTTTTGCTTTATCCGTTTAATGTGTATTAAAACATGTGTTGGAACAATTTGAATTGCCAAACCAAACATACACCGAATCACCGATTCGGAAATTGTTATTTGTAAGTAGTTAGAAGTCCAAGGGAAGAAAGGACCGCACAAACACACAGACAGACACAGCACAAAGCAGAGAGAGAGGTGTAGATTAGATGGACACAATAAATAGCTATAGATTATAGATTATAGTAATTTAATCATACATAGGCTCAAAAAAGAAAAAGAAAATTTCCGCATGGGATTGTGTTGTTTGTGAGTTGTGACTTTGCGCTGCGTTGCTAGCATAGCATCTGTAAAAAAACCCAAAAGAAATTTCGTTTCCACTTTCTCAGACATTTTTCTATTTGCAAACACAAAGCAAGCAAAGAAGCCACACAGCTTCTGGGTTTTCTCTCTTCCCTTTTTCTTTATCATTTCAACCGGGACGGGTCGGGTAACCGGATCCAATCGCCGGTTTGGTTTGCTGCGCTGATCGGATCATCGATTTGACGCTTGTTGGGGAGAGGGGCATTTTCATTGCCAATGGGAATGCCCAATCCCAACAACAACAACAACAACATTCACCCCGCACCATGAGCAAAGCTCTGGGAGGAACAACAGAAGACGAAGAAGACGACGAGGAACAACAACAACAACAACAACAACAAGAAGATTGTTTCTACGACTCACACGACCGTTTACTTTCACTCTCTTCTTCATGCTCTTGTTCCAACTCCAACTCTGACAACGAAAACGACACCCAAGACCACCAGAACGACACCACCCTCCCCAATTTCACCAACTACGACATATGGATCTCTCAACCCTCCTCCGTCTCCGAACGCCGCACGCGCCTTTTACTTTCCCTCGGACTCTCTTCCCTCACGCGCCCAAACCCTCGCGATCGCGCGTCCCCTCTCCGATCCAAATCCGACACCATCACAAACCCTAACAAGCCACCAAATCCAAAACCACCCCCACCGCCGCCGCCACCGCCGATTGAAGAGCTGTGCACGATTCGAGATCTCGATAACGGGAAAGAGTTCGTCGTGAACGAATTGGAGAATCTGCGGGAGGTTGCCACGGGGCGGCAATTGACGATGGAGGAGTTCGAGATGACGGTGGGGCATTCTCCCATCGTTCAGGAACTGATGCGGCGGCAGAACGTTGAAGAGGCGAGCGTTGATTCCAATGCGGGTGGTTCTAAAGTGAAGAAGAAGGGGACGGGGTGGTTGAAGAGTATCAAGAGCGTGGCGAGTTCGGTGGCGGGGTATAGGGATCGCCGGAGTAGCGACGAGAGAGACACCTCGTCGGAGAAGGGCGGGAGGCGGTCCAGCTCCGCTACCGACGACAGCCAGGAGGGCGGGGGCGCGTTTCACGGGCCGGAGAGGATGAGGGTGAAGCAGTATGGGAAGAGTTGCAAGGAGGTGACTGCTTTGTACAAAAGTCAGGAGATTCAGGCGCATAGTGGGAGCATTTGGAGCATTAAGTTTAGTTTGGATGGGAAGTATTTGGCGAGTGCTGGGGAGGATTGCGTGATTCATGTGTGGCAGGTGGTGGAGGGGGAGAGGAAGGGGGAGTTGTTGTTGTTGGATAGGGAGAAGGGGGAGGATGGGAATGGGAATGTGGATATGTTTTTGGTGGTGAATGGGTCCCCTATGGCCGGGGCGGCGGGGTTGCTGTCGCCCCTCCGGGATGGGGAGAGGAAGAGGAAGGGGAGGTCGAGTGTGAGTAGGAAGTCCTTGAGCTTGGACCAGTTTGTGGTGCCGCAGACTGTGTTTGCGCTTACTGACAAACCAGTTTGCTCCTTCCAGGGACATCTTCATGATGTGCTTGACGTCTCATGGTCTAAAACTCAGGTTAGCTTTCAATCTTCAAATGGGTCTCTTGGTGTTCTCTAGTTCCAGCCGGGTGTTCAATTTCAATGTGTCAGTGTCATTGTAAAGTTCATTTTGCATTCTATGTTGGATTTTCCTGTGTACACCAAGTTGGTTTTCTTGTTAACTGAACAATTTACTAAACAGATTGTGTGAGTTTTCTACTTTGTATCTCTATCTCAGAAAGATTTGACATTCTTAGATAATATATGTGCAGTTTAGCCAACAATGGTTATCCTATTTGAGGGAGGTGCTGTCACTACTTTGTTTATGGTGGTTTTCTGGTAGTTACTTAATGAAATATGTTTATGTGCAGTGCACTACATACTAGACTATATCTAGTTTTAGTGACTTTAGTTTGGGTTGAGTCATTATTTATTGTAGGATCAGCTGATCAAGTAGATGAAGTTCTATCCGAATGAGAAGGTTTCTGGAACTTTTTCTTTTTTCCTTCTTCCTGTCATTATTTATTGTTTCTTTTCCTATGGAATTGCATTGTTGTTCTAGGCATTCCTTCGATCGGAATTTAAACATGATTAATTTAGGTAGAGGTAACTTGGAAACTACAGGATGACAGTATGTATTAAGATTTGCTTATAGTTAATGTTTACTATGATAGTGAAATACTCTTGCTGAGCAAAAAAAAAAAATGATAGTGAAATACTCTATGGATATATCCAGTTTTTCCACTAAATTACTAGTGAACAGTAGATGTATATATAGTTTGGCTTGGCTATAAGGAAAAGGGAACTAAAATTTACTGCTCAAAAGACAGAAAGAATATCTGTAGGTCAGTAACTTACTTAGGATGCTCTGTTTGTAACTTAGGGTGCTTTTTAGATGGGTTATTGATGCCATTATGATGCATGATTGAGATTTGATCTTATTTTAATCTTTTGGGCAGGTCAATTTATCATTATTTCCTATGTAAGTTTTAGGTAGTGTTTTCTAGCTAAACTTCAAAAAAAGAAAAAAGAAAAAGGGTATCGACTAACTTGGTAAGAGGTCCTAATTAAAATTGTTTAGTAATCACTCAAATTTTATTGATCAGTTTTTAAGTCAAAACTCAAACTGGCCAAAAGCATTTCTAAACTAAGTTGCTGTAATCCTATCTCTTTCTCCCTAATTAGAAATCTTTATTTATCTCCCCTTCTTTCCTTATATTTTTTTTGGAATTTTAAAATTGCTTACATGTGCCAAATATTTTATTTTTAAACTTAGGCAGACCCAATGCTTAGACAAATGAATGACATTTGAAACTGTTCTAATATAATATTGTTTAATAAAACAGTGTATAACTTCCAATCTTTTGATCAAATTCTTTTACTTGGCATTTCATTTGCTATACCACCCCCTATTATCTATGTAAGAGTGGATCCATACAAAAATACATTTTAAATCTTAGCATCCCTGTTTGAGTCATATCTTATAGGTAGTAACACTAGTGGAGGATGAGAACCTTTTAGATTGAATTGAAATGATTGATATTTATTGCAGGCTCAAATGTTGTATTTGAAAAGCTTCCATTTGGTGGGGGAGGGGGGATTATCTATTTTTTCTTCTTTAGAATGTCTGTTGATAAAAATTCAATATTTGTCATAAAGTAGTGTAATGTGTTCTAGAAATATGAATTAAAATGCATGTATTTTTAGATCATCCTTTTAATATATTTTCCCCCATTTTGCTCAGCACTTGCTCTCATCTTCAATGGACAAAACTGTGCGGCTGTGGCATCTGTCTAGCAAGTCTTGTTTGAAAATATTTTCACACAGTGACTATGGTGAGTAAATTCAGTGATTACATATTGCAATGCTCTCACCCTTGCTCTCCCATAATCTGAGTAGAAATCATATGGGATACTTATGATAAAATGGCAGAACAATCTTACACTTTATTTGTTTTTACTGTTTATCCATATTTCTTCTGCTTTTTCACTACTGAAAATTGAATTAGATGTCGTATCCATATCCAATAATATACTTCAATATACATGTCGTCTTTCTATGTTTATGCATATAGATTGGCAGACGGTATGTCTTAGGACGGAGTGGAAAAAAACTATAAGCTTGGTGGAGGGTTAATCCCATTAGTATTTCTATGTTTCAGTCGTTCCCTTTTTTTTAGTTCTTTTCCTCTTCATTTCTCCCCTCCTCCTTTCACCCCTAGTTTATTTAAGCTTATTTTTCCTCTCTTTTGTCTTATTTTCACTTTTTCTTCCCCTTTCCCTCCCTTTCTCTTTCTTTGTCTTTTTTCCGATTTATCATTGGGTTCCTCTCCACCGACCCCAATTAACTTGATTTAAAGGTGCTGTTGACGTGATGTTGTTGATGATACATCCCGTCTTTGAGGATTGGATAACCACATAGTGGAACACAGGCAGTTCTATTGAAATATCATCTTTACTGTAGATTGTTCCAATTGTACAAGAGTTCTTTAATGTCCACTTGGGCGGGTTAGATTTACAATGAAAACAATTTCAATCCCTCCCTCCCCCATTTTTGTTCTTTGCTAATTAAGCCTTTTGCTTCAATCTTCTTTCTCTCTGGCACAGTAACTTGCATCCAGTTTAATCCTGTTGATGATAGATACTTCATTAGCGGATCTTTGGATGCTAAGGTTCGCATATGGAGCATTCCTGATCGACAAGTTGTTGATTGGACTGATCTGCATGAGATGGTCACTGCTGCTTGTTATACACCTGATGGTCAGGTTGGTCCAAGGTTAATATGCACCTATTGGACACTCAGAAATTCGGTTTTTATGTTCAACTCGGTTAAATTTTCTGTGCAGGGTGCATTGGTTGGTTCATACAAGGGTAGCTGCCATTTATATAATACGTCCGGTACTGTCAGGCTTTTTTATTTTTAAAGCCTTTTCTATTCATCTATTTTCTAGTGATTGTGTGACCACTGATTATCATCTTGTTTTTTATATTTCATTCAGAAAATAAGTTGCAACAGAAAAGTCAGATCAATCTGCAGAACAAGAAAAAGAAATCACATCAGAAGAAAATTACTGGTTTCCAGGTAATGTAATGATCTACTGCAGTGCTTTATGAGAGAAGCTACTTTTTTGTGTACCTATCCAAAACTTTGAACAGGGAAAAGATAAAGTAAAATAAAACAGGATGTTGCACGGCTATAGTGGATTTGCTTTGACTAAGTCACAATGTTTATGCTCGTATTCCTAAGTCCTAACTGAAATTTTTGAACAGTTTGCCCCAGGAAGTTCATCAGAAGTACTTATCACGTCTGCTGACTCACGAATTCGGGTGGTTGATGGTGTTGATCTAGTTCATAAGTTTAAAGGTATGTAGTTATATAAAGTTAATTTTTTTTTTTGAAAAATAATATAACAAGTGTAAAAACCATTTGGTACAAAGCTCTCATCTGCATCAAATTTGTTTTGTTAATCGCAAACTTTTTTTTTAAAAAAAAAATAATGTTTTGTCTGGAGTGGGGGGATATTTATCTCTCTTATCAGATGTATAAGGTATATTTATTTGGACAGATGAAAAACATTGCGGTCTTGCTAGGTTTTCAACTTTGTCTAAATGGCAACAAGTCTTCAGTGTATTTATTTCCTTGCTGATCAAACTGATGCAATTTTTTTTGTTTAGCCAGGGTATGCGCTGAGTATTTTGTATCTATCTTTTGGTTAGTATATTTTTTTTACATATTTTCCAAAAAAAAAACTGATGCAATTTTTGTACAGGCTTTCGGAATGCAACTAGCCCAATTTCAGCATCCCTCACGGCAAATGGTAAATATGTTGTCGCAGCTAGTGAGGACTCCCATGTATACATCTGGAAAAATGAAGCTGATTGCAGGCCAAACAGAAGTAAAGGTGTCACTGTCACACGATCATATGAACATTTTCACTGTAAAGATGTGTCAGTGGCCATTCCCTGGCCTGGTATGGGTGATGCATGGGACATGCAAGATACGTTTTCCGGAGAACAGCCCGAGATTGATAACCATGCTGATGAAGTCTCATCAGCCAACCATCCTCCTACCCCTGTAGAGGAAAACTTTGTTACTGAGGGTTCAAGATCTGCATCAGGTTATAGCAACAGTCCACGCCATGCAACCATTGCAAGTGCAACAAATAGTTACTTTTTTGATAGAATTTCTGCAACATGGCCAGAGGAAAAACTTCTTCTGGCTACAAGAAACCAAAGCCCTCGTGTCAGTATGGATTTCTCTAACGGGGTAAGTCAAAAAATGTCAGCCTGGGGCATGGTGATTGTAACTGCCGGCCTCCGAGGGGAAATTAGAACTTTCCAAAATTTTGGACTACCACTTCGGATATAAGAGGTGAAAGAATATGCATGCTTGTGAGCGTGGCAGAGAATGATTTGATGGTATCAGCTCAGAAGGCAGTAGAGTCACCTTCTCCATTAGTTGGTGAAAACCTGTACAGAAAAGTGGGGTGAGAATTGTAATATTAGCGGGGTTCCATTTATTTTCTTGTTCTTGTGCGTTGGATGAAAATAGGTTGCCATTCCATTCAGGCACTGGGGGGGATAAAGGGGTAAACATTGTCAAAAAAAAAACCAAAAAGAAAAAAGAAAAAAAAGTTACACCAGGAATTTAGGAACCGATGGATGTAATCGGCAATTGTAGAGTAACGTGAGCATGGGAAAAGCTTATTATTGAAATTAGAAATGATGATTCTTTTACACTTATTTGTTTTTAGTTTTGTCATGGAATTCAATTTCTTGTCCAAAGTGAATCAAATTCAATAAACAGCATGGCTGCAAGTGTTTATACTGGCATTGTTCAGTCTAGAAATTTATTTACACAAGATAAATAAACTTGAAATATTTTTCACAATAAGAATTGTTCCCCCAAGGGAAAGCACCCAACTTGATATTTGTTTAGTGTTAACAACACGTTATGGGATAGCTTCATAACTTGATATCTGTCTGTGGCCGTTCCTCTCCGTCTTCACATGTGGACATGATGAAGTCCTTGGTGGACATAATCAACAACCCCGGCAACATCTCAAAGGGGATGCCATCTCCATCAAAATCCCTGAAGAAGAATATCAATTAGGGGGCTTCAGTGCTGCAAAAATAGCCTCCATGGAAGATTGATTCTTTCAAAAGGGAGTCCTCCAATCAAATTAGCGGACCTAAGGAAAAAGCTTTCTCTCTTGGGAAACCTTATGGCCTGTGGCATGACTCTGTTAGGGAAGGGATTCTTCGAATTCACCTTCGCATCAGCGGAAGACTTGCGAAGTGTTTGGGCCATGGGCCCCTAGAGCCTAAACCCAGGCACGCTAAGGCTACAACAATGGAGTCCTGACTTCAATCCTAGCAACATGACGGCCACCCATGCACAGTGTTGGATTCGAATTAAGGGCCTTCCGATGAAGTATTGGCCGTCGAACATCATTCTTGCTATTGCAGGAGGTGTCGGAACCCCGGTCACCATTGATGATTCAACCAAGAAAAGGGTCTTGGGCATTATGCTAGAGCCCTGGTGGACATTAATCTCGACGGTGATCTTCGAGATTCCATCTTGGTCGAAAGAGAATCATTCGCTTTCTTTGTCAACATTGAGTATGAGAAGATTACTGAATTTTGTAAATTTTTGCAATCACATTGGACATGTAGTTAGCAATTGCAAGAAGAAATCCTTTGTTGATTCGAAAATGACGCAGGAGGACCCCAAAGCCAAATCGAAACCCTCAACCAAAGATGTTGAAGCTGGTAAAAAATCAGTTCCCAAATCTGTTTACATGCCTAAATATGCTCTAGGTGCAGAGGCCCCTATTATGCAGGGGAATTTGGAAGAGGTCCCTGCTCCATCTGTCATCGGTGACAAAGGTAAAGAGATACATTTGGGGGCCTAGCTCGAGTGATGCCTCTCCTTTGGCCAGTAACCATTAGAATAATCAACCGGTTATAGACGTTTCAAGTTCTTTCCAAAAAGACTCGGATCATGTTGCTTATGTTGCTGAGACCCAACTGGAGTTCATCGAGATATGAGCATCATCCAATATGCAGGAAGTGCCTATACAATTGGTAGACGATTTTCAAGTTGTCCTCTCAAATTCACAAAAGCAGATTTTGAAGAAACAAAAAAAAGGTGCATCCCTATTTCAGAATTTGAGTAAGAAAACCTCCTTGGGGGCAGCTATAACTGTCAACGAATCTGAAGATCATATCATTTTAGTACCCTCCAAGCTAGAAATAACAGGGAGGATGGATGCCACTGAACGCACTTTCCAGAAGTTGTTCAAAAGGATCTTCAAATCCTTGCAAACTTTTGGGGACAAGTGATAATAATGAAGTAGATTTGACAACAAACATGAACAACTCTGCAGCCATAACAAACAATTTTAAAATGGTTCTTCCAACTACTCAGCAAAAGAGGAGCTCCAGGAAAAAATAAACATTGTTTCTTTTCTGTGTCGGGTAACCTTTTGCAAGGTGGTCTGGATTATCTTTTCTATTTGTCTTGCAGATTGCAGATTTGTAGCAACTGGTGCCTTTCTTTTCTTGTAGCTGGCTTGTTGTTTTGGGAGATAGGCCTCTATCAGTTGGCATTTTTATTTTTCCTTGTATATGATGCTTGTTCTCCTTTACATAGGACAATGATTTCATAGCCCTTCTTGATGTTATCCTGCTCCTCCTTTTTGTTTGGAGGTATTCTTTTTCAATAGCTTAGGCCTTCCTAGCTAAAGGTGCTCTTTCTGGTTTTCATGTGTATCGGTTTGGTCCCCCTGTATTTCGTGTTCTATTTTTCTTTTGTATATTTTCTGGCAAAAAAAAAATGTCGGGATGATGATAGCTGGATATTATGCTTAAATGTTGGGTATCTTGAATATAAATTCCAAATCACTTAGAGTATGTTTGGATAGAGAATTTTAACTGCGAAAAGTAATTTATTAGAAAATTTAAAATTCTTTAATCTAAAATTTATTGTTTGGAGGTTTTTAAACGAAGAATTTAAACTTTTGGAATTTTAAAATAAAAATTTAAACAACTAAAAATGTAGAATTTTAATTTCTTTCTAAAATTTGAGAAATTGAAATTTTTTCTGCCGTTGACGTCCCCAGTGCTGTCACAAGGACCTGCTGCTGCCCCTAGCGCAACGAGACACCAACTTGGCAGTGCTGCTTCCTCTGCCCCCATCGACAGTTACAGCGATGACGGCATAGTAGGTGATCCCATTCTCAAAGCTGGAGAGGTTGAACTGAATTGAGAGCAGGAGTGGCAGGACGATGTACAAGGTGGTCCACCTCACCAGCGGGCATCTGAACGCGCTAAAGGTGATATACAGTCACCACAAAGAGTTGGTGCGGCGACGGATCCATCAGGAAATCCATATCCTTCGTGACGTGGTCGATCCGAAAGTAGTGAAGTGTCACAAGATGTATGATCAGACAACGAAATCCAAGTGCTACTGGAGTTCATTGACGGAGGGTCGCTGGAGGGGAAACACATCCCGTAAGACCAGCAGCTAGAAGATCTGTCTCGATAGATTCTGTGGGGGCTGGCGTACTTGCACTGGCGACACATCATGCATAGGGACATCAAGCCCTCAAATCTACTGATAAACTCGTGAAAACAGGTTAAGATTGCTAATTTCGGGGTGGATTGGATTCTGAATCAAACAAAATTTTGAAAATAAAGAAATTTAATTTCTTTATTCAAACACAACATTTTGAAAACGAAAGAATTTCAAATGAAGCATTTGAAATTCTTAGAATTTAAATTTTTTAAAATTTTAAATTACCTCATCCAACCATAATTCAATAAAAACTCTGCAAAAGTTGATAGGGTCATGCTCTTGGAAATCTGATATGATTACCACACTTAGCCAAAGAATCAAATTGTTAGATTCAAGCGTTCATTGGTGCAACAGTTAAACCCATTTCAGTGAACGAATTTTAAATTCCTTAAAACAAAAATTCACTAGAAATGTAAAGAACTTGGATCCCGAAACATTGCTATGATGAGATTGACAATCTTACGAATTTGGCATACATGTTAGCATACCAAATCTTCTATTAAAACTGTTGTATAAGATTTGGGCCTTCTTTGTATATTTATTATCTAATATTCATCAACTCATCACTTTTATTTTCCTGTCAATATTTCATAATGATCATGTACACTCTTGAACAGTAGCACCAAGTTCTAGACTTCTAGCCTAGTTGGTCATAGCTTGTTGGACTTTATATGGTATTGGTAGCACTACAGCTTGTTGGGCTTAGCCCACATTTAATTTATTGTGGGGAATTACTTCCTCCACTTCATTTTTGCTTCCTTCACTCTAAAAGAACCCAAATGAACAAAAGTACTCTTGCCTCTCCCAAGAATACCCTAGCCGTCAAATCCCATAACCACTGCACCCCACCTCCACCCAACAGCACTGTCCCACACAAACACCACCATTGCAACCACCCAACACCACTCTAAGGAGCTCGATGGAGTTGCAGGTGTACTTGTCTTTGTGACTGGCGAACCTGGTGCTCTAGGACCTTTAAGCACAACCATGACCCCACTTTGGCACTGCACCTTCATTTTTGGATACGTGAATATGCAAGAACAATTTTTTTTTATATTTCCAGAAAAGCTTTTCTGGAAAACAATATTCATCCTGGAAATGATTTTCTAGAATTATGTTAGCATAATTTTGGAAAATATTTTCAAGAAAATGGGTATGGGTGAGTGGTCAGACACGCAAATATGGGTGATGGTAGAGCAAGTCGTAGTTGGGTTAGGGTGATGATGGCAGCACGATTATATTTGCGTCAAGAGTGAGGTGGCAGCACGGCATTGGGCTTGATGGTGTTTGGGTAGATTGTGGGTGGCAGATCTGGTGGTGCTGCGGGAAAGGGAAGAGAAGGGTATGTTTGTCTATTCAAGTTTGATATGGGGTGCAGGAAATAAAAGCCTTTCTTGTGTATGAGTCGGCCCAATCTAGCAACTCACTGAAAAAGTCCATATTGCTAAGTGGGTTATGGACCAAAAAAAAGAGATTGGGTTAGGACAACTTAATGAGTCCATTTGTCGCAGCTGCAAGTTGCAACACACAGAGCTACGGACGATAGAGTGTAGAGTGTTCCAAACTTTCTAGTTCCTTCGCTATATAGAAAAAATGAGCACAATACCCCATGCTTCATCCAAGAAGTTGCCAAAAAAAGGCTTCCATTCATTCGATTATTCCATCCTCAAAAACCAACCTCCACTCCCTCAATCTCTTTCAGCACAGATATTTACACTCCATAGGCCATAACCAGTAATAGAAATTGGGGGGGACATTGTCATGGAGTGGCTCCTACTGGCAACGGATCAAAAGTATCCTTTCTTAAGAAATCCAAAACTCAACACTCCATTGGCTGGTTGGAAATGACGTGGCACATGCACATGCTGCTAATTATCTTATCCTCTCATATCATCACAAACAACACTTCAATATAAATTCATTTCCATGTAGACTCACAGGAACCACACATTTTTCATACTGCCGTTGGCGTGATAACACACTTACACCACTTCAACAACTTTACTTGACAAAAACATTGTAAAACTCAAAATCTAGTTTCATACTTTTATTTTCCTTCTTGCAATGGCTCTCCAGGCTGCTTCTCTTGTTCCTGCTTCTTTCTCGGTTCTTAAAGAGGTTTGCTTCAATCTCCCACACTGTTGCTTCTTCTTATTCATTGTTTTATATACTTTTTCCAAAGAGATAATTGAACCATGACTATTGTGTTTGCAGGGAAAGAGTGGTGTGTCTCTCAAGGACTCCACCTTGTTCGGTCTTTCATTGTCAGAACCTGTCAAAGCTAACTTCGGCTCTTCTGCATTGAGGTGCAAGGTAAGTTAAACTAAAGCTTTCTGTCTTCTTAATTCATCATTAAGCTGTTTCTTACTTATCTCTGAGTATATTGAGGTATTTTACTTTATTTCCTTTCAGAAGGATTTTGTGTTTAGCAAATTATACTAATCATTGTGAGGTTTTTTGATATTGATACTAACCTTTCAGAAGGAATACATGGTGTAATGTGTTTCTTGGTTAGCAGGGGCTGTCACTGTAATATATAACTATAACTATGTAAGGAGCATCGGTGTAATGTTTTTCAAACAATTAAAGGGGTTAATGTAAGGATAAAAAAGATAAGGGTATTGGAGTAAATTTAATGAAACCTTAGGAGGTGTTTAGTATAATTTGCTCTTTATGTTTTTTGAAAATCCAATAACTAAGGTTTCTCATGTAAAATGGCCAAAATAATATACCAAGTACATTCTAGTTAATATGTGATTATATTTTTTGGAACACTAGAATTTATAATCCTTTAGCATCTAAATATATGTAATTATACTGGTCGAAAGTGGGTTTTTGATCTGTATTCTTGAATCAATTCAAAGTTTAACAACAAACAAAAAACAAAGTACTGCGTAATCCCCCACACCCTCCAAAAGAAAAAAAGGTTTCAGACTTTCAGGGGTCATTATCTAATTTGTTTTGTTTTCCGCTGTCTATCAGAGGGAATTCCAACAAAAGGTCGGTGCTGTGAGGGCCGAGAAAGTGGCTACAGCCTCTCCAGCAGTTACCAAGTCTACACCAGAAGGCAAGAAAACATTGAGGAAGGGCAATGTTGTGATAACTGGAGCCTCCTCTGGACTAGGCCTGGCCACTGCTAAGGCTTTGGCTGAGACGGGAAAATGGCATGTAATAATGGCCTGCAGGGATTACCTCAAAGCTGCAAGAGCTGCAAAATCCGCTGGCATGGCTAAGGAAAACTACACCATCATGCACTTGGACCTTGCCTCGCTCGACAGCGTCCGCCAATTTGTTGATAACTTCAGAAGATCAGAAATGCCGCTAGATGTGCTGGTTTGCAATGCTGCTGTTTACTTGCCAACTGCTAAGGAACCTACCTTCACTGCTGAGGGCTTTGAACTTAGTGTTGGGACAAACCATCTGGGGCATTTCCTCCTCTCACGCCTGTTGCTTGAGGACTTGGGAAAATCTGATTACCCTTCAAAGCGCTTGATCATCGTTGGTTCAATAACAGGTCTAGTTCATTAGCATATTTATTGTGAGTTCCAGTTCTTATCACACCTATTATTTGGTTGCATTTCTTATGCTGATTGTGTGTATTCAACAGGAAACACAAACACCTTGGCTGGTAATGTACCTCCCAAGGCTAACCTCGGTGACTTGAGGGGACTTCAGGGTGGTTTGAATGGGCTAAACAGCTCAGCCATGATTGATGGTGGAGACTTCGATGGTGCCAAGGCTTACAAGGACAGCAAAGTCTGCAATATGCTCACCATGCAAGAATTCCACAGACGATTCCACGAGGAAACTGGAATCACATTTGCTTCCCTTTACCCCGGTTGCATTGCCACAACAGGCTTGTTCAGAGAGCACATTCCCTTGTTCAGAACTCTGTTCCCTCCATTCCAGAAGTACATAACCAAAGGCTATGTCTCAGAAGATGAAGCAGGAAAGAGACTTGCTCAGGTAATATCAATAACCCTCTAGGGAAGATAATGATTACAAGAGCTTGAAGTTTTCAAATATCTTTATTTCTCATGTGTGGTTGTCTTCTATATAGGTTGTGAGTGATCCAAGCCTAACAAAATCTGGTGTTTACTGGAGCTGGAACAAAGCATCAGCTTCGTTTGAAAACCAGTTGTCTCAGGAGGCCAGTGATGCAGAGAAGGCTCGTAAGATCTGGGAGATTAGTGAGAAACTTGTTGGTTTGGCCTAAGTGGGAGGGGTCTCTAACATCCCATGTTGTTCTAGAGACCTTGCACTTGCATGGAGGAAGAAAATGACGTCTCAAAAGAGTCGATAGATAATATCCTATCATTTTGAATGCATTGATGTTGTTTTGTTAGCTAGGAGCTTCTTTGCTTTGATGTAGGGTGTCAATGGCTTTTTGTGAATCAATACTCAATAAAATCATTCAGCCATGTGGGTGTGGTGAAGTTGCTCATAAAATTTCTGAAACAACTGTGCATAGTAAACTATAAATTGTGGTGTGGGGCTCTTTTTTTAGTTTTTCGTTAATAGTCATTTTTAAATGAACTTCAGATCAAATGGTTGAATCAAAGATCTTGCTTCATAAAAGAGAAATTGCACATGCAATATGCAGGGATAACCAGGATCTTCTCAGAGCTTAAAAATATGTGAAAAATTCAGGATATATTTTTTATTATATATTTAATCATATAAATCTCATTCTTAATTATTTTTCACTTTGTGATCGTATCGATAGTTTTAATTTCATTTAGGAAAACATTTTTTTTTTTAAAATTCTCTCAAGAAATTATTAAAAATAAACCTTTTTGTTAACCTCTTGATATAAGCTAATCAAACATTTTTTAAAGCAGGAACCATGCATGACGCATCACAGTTCACTTCTATACATATATCAAATTACATTATACAGCCACATTTGCAAGAGTTGTAGTTTTTTCTCATACAAATTTCGTCAGAATGCATCATGTCCTTGTCAAGCCTAAAAGTAATTTATTTGGTTCTTTCTTGGGGAGGCAGTTTTTTCCTTTTTTTTTTTTGAGATATAGATATGCATCATGTATCAAACGACTCAAAGTTCATAGCCTGGGAACTTTGCCATTTGTGGATCAACCATGTCTAGACAAGTATATGCCATTCCTCCAAGACCTTCAAATAAGGAATAGGGGCGATCTCCTCCATGCATTTTTCCTTCTGAGATCAGATTTTGTGCCCTATCAAGTAGGAAACAAGCAAATGCTTTGGCCCTGTACAAGTACTCCTCATTTCCTGTCATTCTGTAAAGAGAAAGAAAGACATAGGTGTTCCCACTGATGCCGTGACAGATCCCAACTCGTTTAAGCAGACCCCTCTTCCATACTACTTCCCCTGCATCTACAGCTGCTTGCGTAAACTCCTTGTCCCCAAAAACCTAATGGTAATGGCAAAGAATATAGTCATGAGATGTGAACATGTGATTGATAATCAGGCTAAGAAATTATTGCATAATTTCTGCAGTTTAAAACATAAGAAAACCAGAAGTAAAATTAGTTTCATGTTTGTACTCAGGAGTGTGACAACTGACAAGGGAAAGGAATATGACATTTGCTGGAAATAAACCTGTTTAAAAAATGAATTACTCAAATACCAACTGAATTGCCTATATAACTTTTCAGTTTCAGTAACGCCATTATTAGTGTGTTTGGAGACGTGTTTAATACATTTTGTAACAGAGAAACCATGAAAAAATGGAAGCAAGACAAAGTTACTGTTGGTAGCTTCTGCTTGATGCACATCAGGTTTTGATAAACATAAATCCAAACATGCAGTTAGTCATCCTTTTTAATTGACACGATAAACTAGAAATGTATTGCAACCAAATTCATGCAAATTCTTAATTTATCGATTCCTTTACATCCTATAAGACTCTGCTGGCAGTTTGCATTTGAATTTGGTAACTAAGGAAAACATTACCTCAGCTGCCTTTACAAGAGTAAGAGTGAGTCCAGGAGCACCATGACACCAATGCACAAGACGGTCATTTTCACTTCCTTCACTGGAGGGATAATTGCCACTAGGGAGACGATTGTTAATCATGTATCTTAGCGTACCCTTGACATCTTCCACCTCATCTGGCTTGAGTTCCATGTCCATCAAAGCATGCATAATTCCTGCAAGTCCATGAGCAGCACCCCAGTATTTCTTCCCATGCCATTCATACATCAGAGGACATCTTCCCTTGCGACCTAAGTGTCTGCCAGCCATAATAACTTCATCCACAATTGATCTCTATAGAAGTTAAAAACCCATTTTGTCAAAAATAAATTGCAGAGTAAAACATGCCATGAGACTCATCACAAAAACATATGCCTTACCATGTGGGTAGTAGGTATTGTGTTGTTACCAATATGCTTGTTTAAGAATGAACAAGCCCATAAGTAACCTGCTCTGCCATACAATAGCTCATAGGGAGAATCGTGAGGTATCACAATCTGTTCTAAGCAAAGGCACAAATATGAAAGCAGTTAAACAACTGGATATCATGTGTAAATTGGAATTATCACAAGGATAAAAAATGAATACAACAAAACACCTCTTTGAATTGCCTCAGGTAATATTCAAGTAATCTTTCATCACCAGTATGCTTAGCTATCACAGCACCAAGAGCACAAACACCAACACGCCCACAGATAAATGTCACTTTGCTGCAACTCAATTAATCCAAAATAAGTTCATTTTCAAGTTTCAACACTGGGCCAGAACCAGTGTTATTAAACGGCAGATGGCAGCTCAAGTCAACAAGCCAAAGATCTGCCCTAAAAATATGACCAAGGGTCTTCAGATTATGGCAGCAACATGGTGGCTATAAAAAATTGTACATAGACACACACAAAATGTATACTAGTAAACTGCAAAGTAGAATAAATAAAGCTGAACTAATAACACATTTTAAGAACAATAAACTAGAAACCTATAAAAATTCACCAAAAGCATTTCAAATTGAAAATGCAACTGTTCAGTTTAGGTTTTTCAAAATACTATTTTGTAGTTCTGCTTCAATTAAACCCAAGACATAAACACTAGTGGAAATAACACTGAATGCGTAGTTGGGTAGATCAACTTGCATTTCAGTATGCAATTGCGTTAAATATTCAAAAGGAGAGCTTTGTCACTTACAGTACTGTCATGCCTAACTCTCGAGCATAATTATCTTACGAGCAGAATACTAATGGACTCGTGCAAAAAAAAAAAAAAAAAAAAAAAAAAAAAAAAAAAAAAAAAAAAAAAAAAAAAAAAAAAAAAAAAAAAAAAAAAAAAAAAAAAAAAAAAAAAAAAAAAAAAAAAAAAAAAAAAAGACACACGAGTGGAAATTTCCCGATTGCATGACCAGACAACATAAGATTCTAACTAATAAGTAAGCTAACATCCAAGTAACGCTATTGGGCTTCAATCCAACCATTCAGAGCAAGCAATCCTTAACAACTAAAAAATAAAAAAATCCTATATTTAAACATTTTAAAGTTTAAACCAACCCTTTATAATGGCTAAGTCCTATAAGTTATAATAGCCTCTGATGCACGAACAGAGAGTACCCAGAATCTGCTGAAGCAGAATCACAAGCTTTAACAATCTCTGAGCACAAGTTAAGTTCATTCCCGTCCTTGGTTACTTGGTAGGCCTTGAAAAGCAGGTATGCTGTCCCAAGAGACCCCGTGTAAAGGCTATAGTCCTTCACACGCTTCCCACGTGACCCCCATGTCTCCCTCACCACCTGAAGAACAATTAGAGATAGCAAAGCACAAACACGTAAACACACACTGACCCACCATAGCAAACTCGCGAAAGTTACTAACTTGAGCCTACCCAAAAGCGAAGAACGTAAATTGAAAGAAACCCAGAAATTCAAACACCCAAAAAATGACGTTTATGAGTACCAATTGTTTGAGGTGAAATGCAGATGCTTGGAACTTTGTGGAGAGGGTTTGGTAAGGGAGAGAGAGAAGGGCAGTGAGAGAGTCTGGTGATGGAGTTTGGTCTGTGGTCTCTGCAACGAAGCGTGGCAGCTCGTTCGGAAAGAAGCGATCGGCCATCTGCGGCAAACGGCGTAAATGCAGAGTAGAATTTGCTGGAAAATCCATACATAATATCGAGCATTTTTGTATTGAAGTTAAAAATATTGTACACGTGTTTAGTGTAAATTTAATAGATAAAGTAACGTGTAAACAAAAGTAAGAGTGCTCATCCTTTATCTAAAAATCAAACATGCATAGCTTAAGTTTAATTATTTATCTTATTAAAATTTTCCAAAAAAAATTGACAAAATTAAATCATCATTCTTAAAGTAAGCTAATCTAATTAACCGTCCTGAATCAAATTTGGTGGGAGGTTGCTTCAGTTTAATAATTAGAAATTTCAAGATGAAGTCCTAGGCCGGCCTCTTAAAAGGTACTTAATCATTTAATTTATAAACTGGTTTAAATTATATTTTTAACTGATTGAAAGTTTATTTTATTAGTTAAAAAGTTTATTTAATGAAAAATCAAATTATTATCTTTTAATTGAAAGTTAAAAGTTATTAAATTAGGCTACTAAATTAAAAGTACATTAATTGTTAAATTATTGGATAAATAAATTTAATTGCACATTTTATCATTGAATTTTTGTAATTTTTCAATTTTACCATTTTGGGAATTCTATCATTCTTTTAATCCTTTGTTTAATGTCTAACGAAAAGATGACCAGGCGTGAATGAGTTGGCGCCTGCATGTCTTGTTGGAATTAATAAAATTAAGGATTAAATGTTTTTTATATCTTAAAAATATATCAATTTTAGTTTATTATCTAAAATTTACTTTTGATCATTTACATTTTTGAAAAATATTTATAATTTAATATAGTATTTATCATATCATTAATCTCATTATCTTAAATAATATTGTAATAAATAAAATGTCACGTCATCAAATTTATTCATTCACATGTAAAAAAAATTCATCATTCTCACATTTTAGTCAATCCTCTTCTTTCGCATCTCATCAACAGCATCCCCACCACCACCTCCCTCTCTCCTCCTCCTCTCCACGTGCTTATGGAACACACCACTATCAACCCTTGCATTGTATCACGCATACGGATCATTAGACACACAAGTTTCCAAAGAAGATCTAGCAGATGCATACCTCTAATGTGTATCAACAAGAGTCTTCGGAACTAGAATTGACAGAGAATGCTCTATGTACATGCCTGTCTTGGACTACAAAAAATTCATTGCGCCACTGAAACGTTAAAAATCATATTGTCCTGCAAATTTAAATGGTTCAATTTCAGCGAAGAACGAGGAAATTTATTGTCACATTGCAGAATTGCAGAGCATGAAACCAAAGTGAAAATGCGCTAATGGAATCAGAACAAATTGAAAGTGAATAGCGAATTGAGAATTGGTTCAAAGGTTACCTAGTGAAGGATCGACCGTTTGCACAAAGAGATTGAGAAAGGGAAACTCTGAAGATGCAAAGTTACAATCGCGATTAGTGAGAATGTTGTCTCAATCTCATAGTGGAGGAGCATGGAAGCGGACTCGATCTAGTCAAGGGGAAGTCACATTTTATTAGTTAATAAAATATAATAATTAATTAAAAAATAAATAATAATATGATTTCAATTTGCTGACATGTTAAGTGATTAAAATTAATGATGTGACATTAAATCTATCATCTCATCACTTGATAGAATCAAACTAACCATACTTAATACATTGAAATATGTATAAAAAATTAAGTATGTAGATAATCAAAAATAAATTTTAAATAGTAAATTAAAAATCACATATTTTTCAAGTATGAAAAATATATTTAAATCTGAAATTAAAATTATGAAAATATAATTAAAAAACTGAAAATTAAGACGCTATTTGTTTTTCAGAACATCTTCTCCAACATGTTCCTCTTGTGAAGCATCATCTTCTTCGTTATTCTTTGTTCGTCGTCCCTATCAAAGGTAAGGAGGAAGTTGTTTCTTACAAGGAGGAACCGTTAATGGATTGGGCGAGCGAAATATCAGAAATTTCTTTCTCTGCTTATTCGAGATTGCAAAGAAGGGTGCAATTTTGTTGTGGGGCTAAAGCTATGTTGCTAACATTGTGGTCGAACAATAACCTCGGTCGTCGATTTTACGGATGTGGGTCGTATCAGGTAACCTAGTTTAATAACTTTCTGTTGAAATGATTGGTAAATAAGAAAATAATTGTTTCTTTACCAAACTCAACGCCCTTCAACTTCCGTTCGAAACTCCTTGCACTCTCTCTACTTTCTCTTTTACGTATTCATTCACATTGCACCCCTACCAACGAATGTGGGTTGCATTGCATAAGGTTAAACCAAGGCAAAAGAAAGAAACGACGTTGTTTCTTCTAATTTTAGCACACCCAATTTAAACAAAACGACAATGTCTTCTTGGTTTATTATTTTTTATAAAACAAAATTATTTTAATTTTATAATTATAAGTATTGCAACGTGGCAAGCAGGTGCCAACTCACTCACGGTGCATCATTCTTCCTTTAGAAATTAAATAAGCAAAATATTAACAGAATGGTAAAATGAGCAACATTGAAATAGTTGGATAGTAACATTTGTGATAAATAAGATTCGATGGTAAAATTTATAAAATTACAAAAGTTTAATAATAAAATGTGTAATCAAGTCTAAATGTAAAAGACGTACTTAAAAGATATATTATGTATATTTATTTTATATACAAAATATTTTAATAAAAATTAAAATAAATAGTAGAAATAATGTAGCAATAAAAATAATTATTTGTTGTATGTAACGCTTCCATATTCTTCCTAGCATTCCTAGTGCAGTGGTGGCAGTTCATATAACGACTTATTTATCTTTCTTTTTCTATTTCATGCGCCCAAAATTTATCGGTAGACTTTAATTATTTATTTTGGTTCACATGGGAATTTACGAAACTAAAAATATGTTTTTTTTTCCATGAAAATGTTTGAAATTTGTTTTTATAAAAATTTTAATATGTTTTTTATCTTCATAAAATTGAAATATGACATTTTTTTCCGAAATAAGGATTGAACAACTAAATCTAGATTCATTTACATTGATTATATATGCATAATCTAATAAAAAATGACATATTTTACATCAGATATATATAACTGATATAAAATGTCACTATAGTTGGTTCAAATTTATCCAAACCTTCTTCTTAACCAAAAAAAACAATATATTTGAAGAAGAAAAAAAACATATTTAACCAATTTAGAATTAAAGCAAATGTATTATCATACTATTTTTTATTTAAATTGTTAATATGGCGTTAAGTTAGCTAAAGGCTGAAGCACTTTTGTTTGGCATCATGACTGCAGTAACTCAAGTTTCTGTATGTTTGATATCAGGTCTCTCTGTCATTGACGTGCGTCAAGTCAAAGCAAATAATACTTGCTTTCATATTATTTTAGCCAATTTGACGTGATTTTGTATAAAAACGTGGATCACCAAAGTAAATCCAAACATGCATTTGTCCTTGTTCATCCCTTTATTTCCATTTTGTACATTATGTCATCCATGTTACATTACAATTTCTATGACCTACTTAGTGCATCTTAATTCATGTATAACGTAGGACCTCTTCTTCAGGTATAAAACACTGCAACACACAAGTTCTTGACTTTAACCGTGTTAATCTCTCTCACTCACAAGCACCATGATCAACGCATTAACATGTCTGAAAAAGCATTTCAATATGTACTATGCCGGAAAGGGAAACAGGAAAACAACACAAGCAAGCAGAAAACAAAACAAATTCAGAAGGGTAAGTTAGGAAAGGAGCATACATAGATGACATTTTTTTTATTTTACATTATCCTAAGGTTTTATTTTTAAGCTAATGTTGGTCCCATTCCATCCAATTGGATTGACTTCCCACTCGAGGAATGCTGTTGACTCTGGCGAACTTATCAACTTTGAAGTTGGCCCCACACATGGCCCCTTCACTGTCCACTCTTGGCATTGCCTTCAACTTGTTCATTGGATGCTCAAAGCTCATCAGACCTCCTTCACTGTGAAACATACACCCTGCATCATTCCACCACCACCACCACCATGTCATGGATCTCATAAGTAATACTATTAGTCCACTACTTTTCCTTCAATATATATCAAAGGTTGTGCTTCTATTTTTATTGAAATTTCATACTAGCCTCTTAATGTAATTTCAATAACTTAAAACAGTTGGCTGAATTTGGTCTCATTTTTTTTCTGGCATATTTGATTTTTCACTATTTTAATTGTACAACTTTGATCAATCTACATTCAATATTTAACAAAAATATTGACATGTCATTGTCACTTTAACATTTTTTATTAAATATTAAATGTCAAATCAACGAATATACCAAAATTACACAACTAATATAGTGAGGGGAGTAAATTTGAAAAGAAAAAAAGTAGATGAACCAAATTTACAAAATGACGATAATAAAAGACAAAAACTGCAATTAAGCCTAAATTGTTTTTCAAGATAAGAAACCAACGAGTGTTGGCTCAAAAGATACCTGTTGGAAAGGGAGCAAAGGATTTGGCACAACCCTCTTTTATGACTTCTAGATCATCAGAGATCACAACAGATCCATCAGCTGCAATACCCCAATACAGCTTCACTCCTCCATCAGAACCCTGCAAACCATGATCATCTTTGTTAAATGCCCTTGAATAACTAAAATATGGCCAAAACAAACATGGTAGATTGGCATACCAGTGCTGCAAAGACACTGCCAACTTTGCTGTCATAGACAACAAAGGCAAAACTGCCATCAAGCTCCTTGACAACTTGATCTGCAGGGTAAGGACCCCGGTCACGGAGTGTCTTATAAGCTTCAATGACAAACATGGCCTCATCAGTACTCTTTGACAATCCATATTGCTTGTTGAGTAGGGACAAGTTGTTCAAGCTCCCCAAGAAGAGACAATATATGTCATCGATCCCACAAAACAACCTGCAAATGTAAGAAGCCAAATTGAGTTTTCTTTCTATACCTACCATGATTTAACAATTAACACTAATCTCATACTTACACAGTTACACCTTATTTATTTGCAAAATTACACCTACCGTTACTTCACCATATGCTAAAGTACCCTTAATAAGAAAGCAATAAAAGTAGGTGTGGGTAGGGCAACATCAAAATTAAGTGTAGAAATCATTGATCTACAGCAAGAGAATGTTACATAACCTTTGATGACGAGAGAAAGATTGATCAGGACGGACATAAGCTAGAACAGCAGCATCACCAAAGCTCATAGAGCAAGTGTTGTGAGGATGGTGGGAAAGGAAATCTTTGAGAGTTTCCTCAGGAACCTTAGGCTTCTTGGAGCCTTTGTAAGATGCAGGGCTGTTGAGCTCTTCAGGGGGATGAGCAAAAGCTTTGTGGAATATGGCCAACATTTTGATTAATTATGGACCAATCTCTTAGCCTCACTATAGTTGCATAAGAAGTATTCAAATTAAAAAAGGAAAGCAGAGATTCTCAGGAAGGGCCATTGTGATATTTATATATACTCTTACCTGCTACCTAGTACCTACCCCTATGTTGGGAATGGTTAAAGTGGCCTTGTTCCAAGTTGTGGACGTGGGTCCTAGTTTGATGGATAAGTACCAAATTCCAAGAGCTAGTCTCTTAATCTTATCCTGGGACTGGTAAGTATTTTTTTCATTTAATTAATATATATGCATCACCTTAGTTGTAATATTAGCAATATAATTAAACTAACAAGATGTGAAATTTGAAGAAGTCAGTCTTTTAAATGAAGGCTAAATCAATTTTTTATCTTTTATTTTACTTTTATTTTCTTCATTTTGGTCTTTATTTTTAAAAAAAATTATTTTAATCTTTTATTTTTAAAATTAATTCAAAATAGTTCTTCTCTTAGGTCAAATTTGACACCATTAATTATATTATATTAACAGTTTTTAACAGCTACAAAATATATTTCTCGCATATGTTTCTCAACCTCCTCTTCTTGACGGTTTTGCCACCGCAGTTCTCCTTTTGCGTATGAGAACGACTTTGACGGTGGAGTGAACATGAAAAGAATGAGCATGAGGACGAAATATATTTTAGTATTTTAAGAAAATAAATTTTGATTCTTGGACTAAAATACCCTATTTAAAAAATATTATTAGAAAATAGGATAGTGAACCATGACAAGAATTCAGTCGAATACAATAACACACTTAGTCATTCAGAATAAGAAAGATAATTTTCTCTAAAAACGTATAGGAATTTATCTCTTTTTCTGTTTGTTTCTTAAGACAGTTTTGGGCCCATGTGGTCACTGTCATCCTTCCCAAAAGTCCACGTTATTTGCTATTTACCATGGGAGATTGGAAGCAGTTTCCCTTGTTTGGACAGCAAAGTCACTGATTGTAAGCAATATGGCCAAGGTAATTATTCTTTAAGCCTTCAACTTGGGATTGTCTTTTCTTAATTTTTTTCTCTGTTTCTTTTTTGCCTTTCTTCTGCTTTTGCTTTAAAAGCAGAATGCAATTGCGTGTGGTAACTGGCTGATACGACCTTTCAAAATAGGACAACATAGTTAGCAATAGACGTGACAGGATATTAAATGATTAAGAGGGTTAAACTTAAATTATCAGTTTGAACTAGTAAATAATGTTAATCAACTAGTGAAAATGAAAAGCACTTGGATACACTTTGCAAGGTGACATAAATAAAAATATATTCGGATATATCTTAGGCCATCACGTAGAGAGACAATTGGACACAAAAGTCGGCAAAGCCACTGTATTTGCGACAACCTGTGGATTTGTAAACTATATGTTACGTTCTAATCCTTTTCCTTATCTTCTGTGAGCTTTAAATTGTCACAGGGAAAATAGCTCAGAGGTACCTTTTTCTTTTCTCATGGATGGACACCACACCTAATGATTAATTCTGGGTAAGGTCTAGCCTCCATTCAATGGTTCTATTGAATAAGATTCCCAGGCTTTCCCAATGTTTTCTGATTTAAAAAGAGGAAACGTTTTTAATTCATCCAAAAAAATTCAGCTTCACCTAAATATAATATTTTATTCACTAAAAAATCACATGATATTGGTTATGTATTAATTTTGCCTAGTATAATTTAAATCTAATAAAAATTAAATTAAAAAGTATGTTTATTTCTCAAATTTAGATCACTTTTATTTTTAGTTCCCAAAAATTAATTTATTTTTTTAGTCTCAAGATTTCAAAAATTGGATTTTTAACACCTCTATAGATGTCGCTAACCAACTTGCTTGTGTGGTAGATTGTATATTTTTAGTAGTTGTAGATACCTAATTCGTGGTGATTTTTAACGGTTAGAATTTGGTTTTGGAATTTAAATTTCAAATACAATTTTTAACAATTTTAAATTATCGGAATCAAATGAAATAAAAAAATAAAATAAAGTAAAGGGAATTACTATTCCCATTATCATTATTGTTTTTCACACTACCATTTTTTGAAAAGTAATGGATATACTCCCCTTAAGCCAATTTGTCCCACCCCCCACCCCTTCCCTCTTCCCCTTTCTTCTCACTCCACCCTTTCCCCTCCATTCCTCTCAAACCTATCCCACTCTCTCTCCCTCTCCTTCTCATATTTCTCTTCCTTTGAGCCACAAACTCCTTCCTCTCACACGTCTCTCTCCCCCTCTCCCTCACATTTCCCCAAGTCTCCCTCTAATTTCTATTCGTTGTCACCTGTAAAGGGAAACACTTTAAAAAAAATTATTTTTTTGTACAATGTAGACATGAGTTCATTGTGTTTTGGGTTGAGAAACACACCGAAATCGTATTTCAGTTGCAAAATGATTTTTTTAATGAATTATTTAATTTATTATTTAATTAATATTTTATGCTTCAAATTTTGATTTTGATTTGTTTTTTTTTTTCATATAGCTCACACGAAATATATTGCCTATGTCTCAAATGCATATGTTAAGGCAGAGAGGTAGATACTTGTGACTACGTTAGTACAACGTGATAACATTAACATGCAGCATAGCCTGAAGGAAAGCATGGGGAAAGGCACAACCACAACCATAACCACAAATATTGTTTGTTGACCGTATCATCGAACCCCCATTTGGAGGAGACATTATGGATTTGACGTTGCTTCAATCCTATAAGGACCACGTAGTTGGACATTTATGGATTCGTGAGCCCAGAGTAAAGTTAAAGTTAATTAGCCATGGTGGCAATATTATGCCTTACCTTACCCAGCCGACGGTGAAGGGGTACATGGATAGGTAAGGGCTTAAGAGCCTGTATGATGCACGATACACGTTCACGAATAAAGGTGTAATCAATGCCTTTATTGAGAGTTGACATAGGGAGATCTTGATTTATGCAAAAGGACAATGATTTCTTCTGAAGATCAATCAACCATTGCATACAATTCGATTAGACCTTTAGAACTAAAATGCGAAAAGATGAAAATTATCTTCTCCACTTAATTGTCATATTTAAGCTTCATGTAGTCATTCTCAACATAACCATCACGTACATAACAAATCTACAATAAAAATAAAAACCTCAAATAAGGTTCTTCCAGCTTCAACAACATTTGTAATTACTTTTCTCATAACAACAAGTAAAATTTTTCACTAATTTTAATGAATTTAGGATCATTAAGACATTCAAACAATACAATACCACATCACCATCATAATACACAACTCCTAAAAAATATGGTTGTTAAATCACAATATAAAACATTAAATTTTACTTCTAAAAAATAAAAACACTTTTTATAAATAAAAAAATACAATAAAATCATGATTTTGTTGTGTTTCTTGGAGTGAAGAAAATGCACATCCATGGTGCAATTGTGGGTGGAAAAAAATAATAGAAACACGATTATGATGCACATTGAAATTGTGACTCCTTTGTATGATTTTTTAATAGAAAATTTTGAAATATGCCTAAAAGGCACACAAGTGGGCAGTGCCATTATCAAAAATGTTAGTGACAATAACAATAACCTAAAGTAAAAATGTGAACAACCAAAATCAATCGTGGATCAAGATAGTTATAACATTTTATAGGCCCAAAGTGAAATAATAGATAGGGCAATACAAATATTATAAACATATATTTCATAAAAAAAAAAAAAAAACTACGCAAACACTTTCATTAAAAATGATATATTTTATTATGTGCAAAATTTTTCTTTACTTTCAAATATAAAATATATTTAAATATATTTTTGATCCCTTTTAGAACACTCTTTGCTTTTAGTCATTCAATTTCAAAAAAAAAAAAAAAAAAATTAGTCCCTTTACATAAATAAATAAATATTTCAGTCACCTCAATATCAATCTGAGTTTTTTAATGGAGAGGGACTAAAAACTAAAAAGAGCATTTTTTTGGAATTGAAGAACTTAAACAATATAAATTTAAATTTGGGGACCCAAAAATAAAAATCACCCAAATGTGAGAGATTAAAAAAATATATTTAAGCCTACAAAATATTATATGTGAATAGACATTTAATTTTTTGCAAAATTTAAAATTTTATTTGTTTTTTTATTTAAGAATATCCCTTAATCGATAGTTAGAGTTTAATTCCTTTCAAAGCATAGAGATTATTGGAGTGAATTTTGTTTCTAAGAAAAATTATACGTGATAATAATTGGATAAGTTAAAATTTGAGAATTGAATGAGTTTTGAAAATACCGGCAAGATAAAGTTGTTGCAAAAGAATTAAAAAAAAAATCATAATAAAGTTGTCTCAATTTTTTTTGGCCTCTTTCGATCATGTGTTCTATTGTTTTAAACTAACCCAAGTCACTATTGTTTGTGAAACTCCTTCAACAAAACCCTCTCCCTCTCCATAATTCCCCTCTCTCAACGAAGTTTAGGAAATAAAATTTAAAGTGGTATTCATTTTTAATGTAAGCAACTTAAAGTGTACTTACCTTTAAATTTAATAGATAATGCACTTTAAATTAAACAAATGATAGGAAAACTCTATCATTAAACTTTATGTATTTTCTCGAAATTAAGATTAAAAATTCTACATAACTTTTTTTCTGTGGAAAATTATGAGTTTACGCATATTTGAATGATATCCTAAGCTGATGCAAAAGGCGTTAATACTCAGAAAAAAGGAAAAAAGGAAGAAGAAGAAATAGAACAGAGAATATATAAATATGTTTTTGGACCATAGCGTGAAAAAAAATGAAAAAAGAAAATGTATCACAAATGAATGATAAGCACTCTTATGTTGTCTTAAAGGAGGTGTTTGATAGGAGAAAGTTTTAAGTTTTATGTGAATTTTGGATTGAAAATCTTAGTTTCTCCAATTTAGTATCAATTTTTAAAAAATAAGATTCTCGAAAAATAATGTTTTTTGGGAATATTATTTTATAAGTTTTTACAAAAAAAAAATAATGTAAGAATTGAGAATCTTACTTTCTCGAGTTTAATTTTATTTTATTACAATAGAATATCATGTTATTCTTATTAATGTGAAAATAATTAATAAAAATAACACGTAATTCTTCAATTTCTAGAAAACTTATCTAAATATTTTCTATGGTCAATTAAACAAATTTTACTTGTTCCAATGAAATATGATTCCCAAGATTCATGATTATCAAGAATCATGATTCATGGACATGAAAAAGCTTCTACCCTACTAAATGCACCCTAAAAGAGAATTATCCATAAAATTTTATACATTCTCTTAAATTAAGATTAAAAATTTTAAATTTTCTTCTTTAAAAATTATGAATTTCCACTTATTTGAATGATGTGATTAACTCATGCAAAAGGAGTTAATAGGAAAAAAAGTAGAAAAAAAATATAAAATAGAAATAGAACAGAGAATGTATAAATATATTTTTGGATCACGACTAATTTTTATTGAAAAATCTGATTGATTATCTTTAGTGGATGATATGATTATAAAGAGTAAAAAGGATGGTGTGATTAGCATCACCCAAACTGTCAACATATTATGAATAAGCCCAGTGTTATACATAGAAGGCCCACAACCAATCACTCCATATATGTGTTACTATCTTAACCCATTATGATCAACTTAGTGGTGGAAGAGTTGGATAGCTTACATGAGGTTCTAGATTCGAACTTCATGGTTTGGTGGTAAAGATAGAAGAGAGGGAGGGATAAGTCATGGGTTTGAAACTCTTTCCTAACAAAAACTGATAAACTAATAATTAGCATTTGTCAATAAAAAAAAATATTTTAACCTCATTGTCATCACTGTAAAAAAAAAAAAAAAAAAAAAAAACAAACTTACTATCATACCTTTGAAAATTAAGAAAAGAAGTTATTATGCAATAAAAAAGATGGCTCTATTAAATCCAGTTTATAACTAGCAAACTAGGCTGGCCTTACTATTTATTAGCCCAGTCTCTATGTTTGGGTCTAATATTTTATTGGCCTAGTCCAGTTTAATATGGATAATTTTGGGTTGATCAGTCCAATGGCTTGCCAATTTTTTTTTTAAAAAAAATACTAAAATTAAATCTTTAAAATATTCACATAAACTAGAATTTAGAAATTTAATCAAATTAGTTAATAACAAAATATAGAAACTAGCCTATTAGTCACTTTGAGTTCAACTCTTCAACAAAAATGAATAAAATACTTTTGGACCATAAATTATATAAAAAAAGCGCATAGTTTTATTAACCCAACCTATACATTTTATGAGTGTGTGTATGTATTATTAACCCAACCTACACATTTCATGAGTGCGTGTGCCTATTATTAACCCAACTATATTTCACGAGTGTGTGTGTTAATAATCCATGACATAATATACTGATACAAAATCGGGTGTTAGACATATATTTGTGTTCCAACGAAGCATGTGTGTGAAATTTTCAATCTATGTTGGCAAAAGTGCGAGAAATGGTGGGTCTTGGATCGTGAGTGGGGATATATATATATAATGTGTTTCTAGAATTAATATAATTATTGACAAGTAGTACGAAAAGAGATGTATTGCTTTATAAATTTTAATATGTTAATATCACGATGTTACTTTAAATTGTAAATTAGGAGTGGATATATTTAATTTATTTGTTCACCTTTTAAATAAAACTCAATTTAAAGGAGTCCTACAGACTTTACAATGATTTCAGTAATGCATGTAATTCATACAATACAACTCCCGTATAATAAGGCCATACTTATTACTAAAAAAAAATTGTATTTGCACACTTGCACTACATTTTTATATAATAAAGAGAGAAGTACACAGATTAAAAAAAGTATGAAATAAGATAATTAATAGAAATAAATAAAAATAATATTATGAAATATTAACTAAAGAATATAATTGTTATTAAATATATGGATAGAGTGTACCTACCAAGGACACCTAGCCCTTTGGGAAAGTATAATTGTATATGTACATCGGAACCAACCATTTTAAGTGAATAAATACAGAATAACTCTCTCAAAATTCACTTTACCTTGGTGTTAGATTTGGAACCCGTATTCTTGATGCATGATCAATTATGGGTGAAATCTAAACTAAACTTTAAAACAAATTTGATTATAAACAAGAGTCATAATAGGTCTTTTTGTTAAAATATGTAATATTTTTGTCAATATATATAATAATTTTTGCTTTATAAAAATTAATAAATTTTTTTATTGTTAGACATAAAATTTAAGTTTTAACTATTTTATTCTTTAGTCAACATTATAATCTCTCTACAAAATAAATCTATCAAAGTATGAATGAATCAGGTGGAGAATTTTGATCACAATAATACAAATAAAATAAATAATTATCTAAATAATATAATTCAACTATTATTTACATTTATGATACAAATTAATGTTCATAGGTGAGAAATCGATTTCCCCTAAACTGATTTCTCACCTCTCTTTTATTTTATTTTTCATTTTTTTATTGTAAAATTGGTTATCGGAAAATTAATTTCACACCATGTTATTTTTTATTTAGCGTTAGCCAAACTGACGTTAAATACATGTTTAATGACTAGTTCACAAACATGATAAATGATGCTTGATATCGAAGTAGTATAATACAGAAAGAGTCTAGCATCTGTCAAACAGATGCAAAATACCTATACTATTTTATTTAAAAAAATACTTTTAAAAATAAAGTACTTTTTCCATTCATATCTACTTTGTTAATCTTTATTTTAGTTTTTTTTAAGATTTTAAAACATAAGTATAAAAATGAAGAGTATATTATAGTTACATAGTTTACAATGAAATACAATTATATAGTAAAAGATTAAGATTAAGTGTCAGCTTAGTTGACACTAAATTGAGTAAAATTGCATTTGTAAATCTAGTTGTTAAACATGTATTTAGTGTCAGCCTGACCAACCATAAGTAAAAAAATAACATGTTGTGAAATCGGTTTCTCAAAAATTGATTTTAAAATATAAAAATAAAAAAATAAAATAAAAGAGAGATGATAAATGCTTTGAAGGGAACTAATTTCTTATTTATAGATAGTAATTTAATGATAGATATAAATAATAATTGACTTGTATCATTTGAGTGAGTATATATTTTATTTATTTTATTGGCGTAAAAAATTCATCAAATGGGGTTGATGACAGGCTTTTCTTGTAAATGAAAGTATTGGGTTTTAATAAGCATTTAGAGATTGAAGATTATTTAGATTCACATTGTTTATAAAAAAAAAGTTAAAAAGTCATCGATTAATTTGTGAAAAAGATTGGAAATAAATATAACATGTAAAACGTGTGTAGTTGAGAACATTTACAAAAGATTATTTTAATGTCGATAGTTTTGTTGGTTATTGTTTTGTGTTTCATTTTCAAAACAACGTCAGAAGATATTCCCACTGATCGCAGTAAAGGACAATGGTGAGAAAAATTATAAATTTAAATTGAAGAACAAATAAAAAAAATTGTTGAGTATGAATAAACTATTTTGTTATCATTTTCTTTATATTTATTGAATCAAATAAAAATATATATCGTTGTCTGTATTTTTTTTTTTTTGTTTTATTTTCTCTCATGAATAACATGTTGGGTGGGTGTCCAATAACTTCGACACGAGTCACCTTGAAGTAAATATTTTTTGTTTCTATGTCAATATAAACATTTAGACGTGAATTTAGGTAAAAATCGCGGATCTTGTATGCAGATTCAAAAAACACCAAAATATTCCTATGTGATACAGTGATAGTAATTTTTATATATATAAACATAGAATTATTCTTCTAATTTTCATGCCCACATATACAAGGCAATTATAAAAACATGTAAGATATAATTTAACTAACCTATTTGAGTAAAATTAAAAATATGTTTAAGATGTAAAAATCCTAATTACTAACTTTATTTTTAAAAGGACTAATTATTAACTTCTTAATAGACATGAAAAATCACATTTGGAATGTGAAATCAAACTCTCTATCTCTTTACGTTTTGAGTAATAGTCTCATGTCTTTTAATTATGGGAATATCTTATTTTCAGAAGGAAAAAAATTAACCTGAGAACATTTAAATTATTAATTAATATAACGAATAAAAGTTCTCTCAGCTCTCTTTCCTTTTTTTCTTTTTCAAATGGGAAGATTATGTATAGACGTATCTCATATGCGTGCTTGATTATTGAGCATGTGAGAGATTACACAGGATGAATGACGACAACAATATAGTATATTTAGATAAGATAAGCCAACTTTCCTTTCAGCATGCTTTCCAATTTCGTGCGTTTTTCGAAAAATATAGCGGCGAATTAACCAACCTTTATTTTTTATATAAAAACAATAAACATAAGTCATATTAAATTTTAAATACAAAAGAATTATTTTAAAAATCAAGGTAACATATATTTATAATTGTGTAAAAAAATTATAATTTTTAAAATTAATTTACCTATCATCGCTAAATTTCTTACAAATCTTGATATTTGCTCTCTCTTGTTTCTTTCGTGATCCGAGCTTGCATTCAATCCAAACGAGTCTCTATCAAGCTGTATCTGTGTCCATCAACATTAAACCAATATGCGGATCTGGTTTAGTTGACTTATTTACACTATATGATTTTTGTGTCGGTTATATATATATATATATATATATATATATATATATATATATATATATATATATATATATATATCAAGGGTCAAGGAAGGACCATTGGAACTTTTTTCTCTTTTGAATCGTAAGAGTTTAAAAAATATTTACATATCGTTTACAACAATATTGTTGCACTACTTTTCATATAGTGAGACTTGTCATTACATACTATATATCTTGATTTTTTCTTTAATAATTTAAAACTTTAATTTTTTTCATTACATTCTCTTACCTTTAATACTTTTAGACTTGTACGTAGACAATATATGACGAGTGAATAATTCGAAATCATATCTTGATAGAATGAATCTGATAATTTATTTATCAACTACACTAACATTTATTTACGAGAAGGAACACTGTACCAAAACTAGCATTTAAGGCCATGAGAGACGTATTTGGATCAAACACCTAGGCATGGCACAGCATCAACATTATTAATAAAGTAATAAACTAATAAGATATAAGTAACAACATGTACAAAGACAAATTATACTGTCCCAGTTCATGTTCTGATATTCATCCTCATCCGTCAAGCCCGCATTGACTTTTGTACTTATTTTGTTGCATGTGAAACGTACGGATAATGAATCACAGCTCATGTGCTAGTTACAGCACCCTTTCTGCCTCCTGATTCAATGCATGTGCGCTTTTTCCCTCTCTCTTCCCAATAAGGACACCAAACATTTGATGTCTCTGAATATCCCATCCCTAAAAAATTGCAAACGAGTTTTGAGAGGTCCACGCGTTCGGTCTGTGTTTGTTCTATGTTTAATCTTGTTTGTGCCAGCTTGTGATTGTACAGTACTTATTACTATTGGCAGCACGAATTCAATCATATAATGAATATCCATGCATGCAGACCATGCCCCAACGACTGGTTGTATGTTTGGTTTATTGATTAATCAGTAGGTGTGGATTTCACTTTATCTGAAAATTAGAAACATAAAAGTGTTTTGTTTTTAAGAATGATCTTGCTAGGTTCCCAAAATATTCTTACAAATTTTGGTTCATTGAACTAAAATGTCAATCATGAGAATAATCATTGATTCAATGAATCACATTTAAATTTTTTCGTTCATTTTAAAAGATGTGTTTTTTTTTAAAATCAAACTAAAATCTTCTCTCACAAACTCAATATTAACATGTGTTATCAACTGAAAAATATTTATTAAATACATAAAAGTGATTTTAGAATGTAAAAATATAGTGTCATCTATATTTTACATAATTTGTTTATTTATATTTACTATCTTTTTTTTTTCTATTCATCCAAATAGCATTATTTCTCTTCTATTTTTATCATTCTTACGTATTTCTTCGATATTTCACTCTAAATCCAACAAGCTATTACTCATTTGAAACGGAAGGAGTATCAAACGTATCTATTTGTCGTATAGTAGCACTCATAAAAGAAAAAGTGGTCCACTCTTGCAGTCTCGGCTGGCACATGTAAGAAGCAATGTTGCATTCCTCCAACGTTAAATGGAGGATCCCGAGTCACGACAAAGCCCGAGGAAAGAGGTGCGAAGAAAATTTAAAACCTTTTTAATAGTTGTCATTTTGTCAAACTTTTTCGCTCAACAAAATACAATCATTTCAGTGATAAATTTTGAATCTAATTTTTATTAGATTTTCTAATATATTTTTTTTACTTTTTTTTTTAAAATATTAAAATGAGATTTATTATTAAAAAAAATAAAAGAGATCTTGAAAAATATTAAATCTTATGTGATACTATAAATTTAATCAAATAATGATTTAAGATTCCAATTTAGAATCTACTATTAAAAATACTTTAATATATTCAATTTTCTATACCTCATTACAGCATAAAATCATGACATGCATGGGTTCAAGCTAGCTGGTTAGCCATCAATGTCATCTCAATTGGGTCTATCTATTTTCCAACTTGTAGGTAAGTGTATGTTTATTTAAATTGCAATTAATTTATATCTACACTTGTCTTTAGTTTTACGCTATGAATATTAATTACTCATATAAGCAACTGTTCTTTTTGACTAAAATAAAAACGTCGAGATAAATATGATAATTTTTTAAATAATTTAATTTTTTAGAACGATAAATTAAAGTTGGTTGAACATGTTTTTCTTCCTATAACAATATGCATGTCATCATGACCAGTAACCACACATAATCATATATAAAAGATTATATTATAAGTTGGGATTGAAAATTAACAATAAACGTGGATCTTAGCTGGCCTGTCGCTTAATTATTAACGCGTCATTGTTTGGAAAAAGTATTAGTATTCCTCCTTGAACAATCTTGTTAATTCTTGAGAATTTTTTTTACTACTACAATCCAAACATTGCGCTATATCTTATTAATGAGCGACTCACCCAATTGTGCTATATCTGAGTATGAGTATGACTGGCTGCAAACTCTTATGTATTTTGACTTGATTTGTAGTACAAGTTAATTAGGGCTCGTGAGAATATTCCTGATAAAACCATTATACGTAGATATGCTTTTGCATCGATCCTATATATGCGATCAGCAGTTAATCAGCGTAGCGTCTTATCAAACAAAAGTCAGATAAGTGCAACAAGAAAAACAAAACAAACAAATTTGGTAAATTAAGCAAACTGTACTTTTGACTCTTTTGTGATTATGTCTTTTCTATTTATTTATTATTACCCTTGTATATTTTGGCCTAAGCCGCAAAAGGAATACTATTATTTTGGCACAATTACTGTACGGATTGACTAAATAATTAGTAATATTTCAATTATTAATAATTAGTGTTTTCAAGTTGTAAAATGATTTTTTTTAATTGAGAATCTTTTATAAACTAACAACATTATACATGTTTTTGTTAATTAACAACTGCATTAAAAAAAATAACATTGTTAATTAGTTGTTTGTAATGGAATGGAAGAAGCAGGCTTTCAACTGTTCCTAATAGTTGAGGTTTGCAGCGGGGTATTCGTTATCACCTTGTTTGGTATGTGCATGTGAAGAGAAGCTAGTGTTGCTTATTATTGAGAAAATTAAGGACAAAACTTATATTATGGTAATCAGAATCAGTATTTCATCTTTTTAATTGTTATTTCATTTCCTAATTAAAATCAATATTGAGATAAATATTGAATTTGGAAAAACTATACTGATTATTAATAGTTAGGATAAATCAGAACATGTTTTTATAGAGTATGAAAAAGTACATTTACATTAATTAGGTGTTTGAAATTTTCAAAATTTTTCTTTTGAGTCCTTTATTTAATTTTGTTACTTTTCTTTGTTAAAGGTAAGTTACTTGCTCCTATTGTAGACAATGTGAATGAGACTCAAAAGGTTAGAATCAATGCACTTGTAACTTATTGATGGGAGGATAGGAAGAATAGCGGAATATTTTTGCCATATGGTTATATTGTATTTACACTTTTGTGGGAGGTCTAAATAAAACATAACCATTGGTAAGTATGTGTAGGATATTCGTATTCTCTCTTTTGTTTATGAGTTTGTGGTATCTCTTGTACCAAATATTAATATAAATATCTATCTTTGTTGATTGAAAAAAAATGCACTTGTTGATTTGTTCTCATAATCAAGTTTCACCAACAACATAGATAATATATATGGATTTCATTGTATGTACTTGTTTAGAAATGATAGAGGTTGTCATATGATTTATTCTATTCTTGTAGGACACACCAATTGTTAATGCTAAAAATTATGAAAGTATTAATGTTGGAACAGCTTATGTAGCAAAATTTTAACGGAAAAAATCAACAAAATTAAATAAAGGACTCAAAAACGAGAATTTTGAAAAATTCAGAAACTAAATGCAATAAAATTATTTTTGGAGAATTAAAATTAATAGACCAAAGTCATATTTAACTTATATCTAAACATACATGTTCATAATTGATTGATATAAAATATAACAAGTTTAATGGTCATGCATTAATAATATAAAATAATTTTACAATCATTCAATTATAAATCAATGTTGATATGATTTTTAAGATAATTATTATAAAAGTTAACAAACTTATCTCCCATATTGGTATGTGATTCAATGACAGGATAAAATTATTTTATATTAATAATTAATACATAACCTTTTATTCACAAATTTAAAATAT
>PYAF01001286.1:2448526-2486191 GCA_007407185.1 Glycine tomentella
ATTTACACTCATAATGAATCAAAATTTAAATTAAAAATATATACACACATGTATAATGTACTATAAAATTACTACTATCTTGATTAATAATGTTTTAAGGTTTAATGTCACTTTTGATCCATTAAGTTTCACATTTATTTTGCTTTGATACATTAAGTTTTAAAAGTTTCATTCAAATTTTTTATGTTTTCAATATGTATCATTTTAGTCCTTTTTTCAATTTTTGTTAGAAACATTAGAGTTATGTTAATTTTTAAATTTTGAAAAAGAACCAAAATGATACACTTTGAAAATATAAATGACAAAAATGAAAATTTGAAAACTTGATGTACCAAAATCAAATAAATGTGAAACATAATAGGCCAAAAGTAACATTAAACTTTTTAAAATAATTAACTTTAAGTAGTGGCTGCCAAAAACCATCACTATCTTTATTTTATTTAAAAAATAAATAAACAAGAAAAAGAATCATCATCTCCTCCAACCTCTTCCAGATCTGAAAAGGTAAAAAATGTAGCACCATACAGATCAAACGACATCAAGACATAATCTTGCTACAACCATCGAAAATTCTTATACTTCTCACTAGAAAACCAAAATATTTCATACAACTATGTTATTAGAAACAAAAGCAGGGGAGATCGGAGCAAGAGTTGTCTTTGACAAAAGATAAAAACATGATACTAACTTACCAATTAACCTAGATCTAAACGAGTAAGTCACAATGTGACTCTTTGTAAGGTCTGCAAGCAAGACCTCCATTGTTGCGCACGATTGGAACGAACAAGTAAGAGATTTTCCATCTGACTTCTACAACTGGATTGGGCAATGACGAGTAGTGCAAAAAGGGGTTGAGCGGTGCGTTTCATTGGAAGATGATTATGACCGGTCAAACCTCATGCACAATCGAGGGTTGTTGGTCTTCTTCTTCGCCTTCATCAACGCGCTATTGCAGACAGTAGCGATGAGATGATTGTTGTTGTTAGATGAGGCGAGAATTCCAACCAAATAAGGAGGTTGCAACATAGATAAAAGTAGGGGCGGGGCAGCGGTATTTTGGGGTTGACGATGAGAGGCAGAACGACATAGGGAGAACGAGACTTTACCCATTGTGATTAAGAATAATTGGTGAATGAAATTATTATCGTTATTAAATGATTAAATATAATAATAATAATAATAATAATAATAATAATAATAATAATAATAATAATAATATGAGAGTGAAGATTGTTGTTGTTTGTGATTTGAGATCCATCTTTTCTTCATTTACTTGATTTTTAATTTTTCAAATAAAAAAGATAATGACAATTTTTATTCACTACTGTGTTAACTTAACTATTTTAAAATTTAAAACATTGACTATACTAATGTTTCTAACATTTAAAAAAAAAAGAACAACACGATACATTTCAAAAACATATATATAAGTTCAGAATTAAACTTCTAAAACATAATGTATCCAAGTGAAATATAATGAATAAAAAATAACATTAAATCATTTTAAAATTTAAAAGTTAATCGAACACTAACATTTTTAACAAAAAATAAAAAAAAAAGACTAAAATGCATTTTGAAAATATATAGGACCAAAATAACACTTTTAAAACTTAATATACTAAAATAAAATGATTCAAAAAATATAATGAACCAAAAATGATATTAATCATGTTTTAATTAACGTATATCACTTCTTACTTTATCCATAATATTTGTATATGTGCTTTGTTGCGCAAATTGAAAGAAAGTGTACGCCCTATTAAGTATTAGGGTTACTTCTATTAGTGTTATTTTGTCCAACCAAAATGAAGCAGTTAATTAATATAAACATTGTGGTTTTAATAGCGTATTTGATCGAACAATAGTAGGTTGATCTCGAGATAGAAGACCAATAATTGTAAATGAGTTATTTCTATCATATTCTTCATGCTCAATTGTAAATGTTATTATATTTTTAAAAATATACTGTATGTTAAAAAGATTAAAATTTCTTCTAAATCTATACAATACTTATAAAAGATTAATAATAATATTTGGTCACTGTATCAATTATCTGTTCAAAATTAAAATTATTCCCATTTAAAATAAATGCATTCTTAATTGGTAGGAAGAAAAAGGAAAATTCTCAAGTTCCTTCTTGCAAGTGCATGTGTTGAGAACACGTCGACAATTTTGGCATGTAGCCCCCAGCACCAGCAGGTCAAGTAGTACCAAGCTCCACTTTTTTGTGTTGATCATACTCACACTAAACTTCGATCAGGTTATGATTAAAAACTCTGACCAGATTCCACTTTCCAACAAAGAAAATACAAAAATTCGCAGTCATAAAAGCCATAATAACCTTGTAAAAAAAGAAAAAAAACAAAGCCATATATGATATTATTAGGATGCGTACAAGTGCTGATGGTAAAATTTTGCTTAAATTATCCTAAATAAACATAATTCCAAAGATATTTAAGGAAGGGATCAAATAGGCATTTTATCCTTCTCAGTACGTATGTCCTTTTCATGGGTTTATGGTTAAATTTTTATTAATCTCAAAGATTGATCATGAGAAAAAATTGAAAATAAAAGAGCACAGTAAAAAGTAACGTGCACAAATATAAAAATACATAAAATTAAAAGAGTACTGAATTACGAGAAAAAATAAGAATTGTAAAAAGATTAAGATTTAGAAAAAAGTGTAATCAATGTAAATTAAAAAAAATCCCGATATAATTATTATATGAATATGGTATAATGTTGAAATTTAAATGATTAAAAATATTATAATAACCCATTGACTTATGAGTATCATGAAAAAATAAAAAGATATGCGAGTGTTTCCAAGTTTTAACATTTATTATTATATTGTACTAGCTAGTATGATATTTAAAGGTACAAATTCTAATTATCCTTCTAACTGCTACAATTTTTTTTTTTTTTAAAATCACTATTGACTGTTTTAGTGTTTTTTTTCCATCATTAATATCTTTTATCTTTAATCTTTATCATTGGATGACTTTTTTTTATAATCCAAATGCTCTAAATCTTTTAAACTTTTAACATTGTACGTAACATGAAAACAATGTGATATTAATATCTAAGAAAGCTGGATTTTCAATTATGTATCATTTTTTTTACTCCGTTAGATTGTCTCATTTTTTGTATACATAACGATATTGCCTTTGGATAAAATAATACTACCATAAAGTTTTGAAGAATCTAAAATAAAAGGGAACTAAGTTGCATAAGTTACTTTTTTCTTTATTCATAGAATTTTTAATTTGGATAATTGTGATTAATTAAAGGTTGATTTGGTGAAAAAAGGAAAAGAAAGGGAGGAAAAGAAAATTATAGATTAAAAGAATTACAAAATCCAATCAAGGTTGCAGCATCTCAACATTTTACTTAGTTGTAATATTTGGTAACTTCTAATGCAGGAAAATCTCCCAAAGAAAGAAGACCCACGTTTGAACAGTGAGATCATCAAAAACTACACAGCCAACAATTATTATTTTCCAAAAAGCATGAATTCATTTCCTACCGTGGTATATATTTTGGTAGTAGTAGACCCTGATGGAGATGTGTTATTTCAATTTTCAAATCCTATTATAAAAAACCATACAGCCATGCAACAATTATTATTTTCCAAACAGCAGGAGTTCATTTCCCGTGGTATATATCTTGGTAGAAAGTAGACCCTGATGGAGAATTGGAGATGTGTTATTTCAATTTTCAACTCCTATTATTTTGATCAGGAGAACGAAAAAAAAGTATTAAATTTTAAATTTCTTGTTAAATATCAAACTAAAATATACAATTTATCAATCCATCAACAAGAATAAATTCCTCAACTTTTGTGTAAAATTTTTCTGCATGAAAAAGACAATAAGTTATATAAAGAAATATATTGAAAGACAAAAAATAGAATTTAAAATAAAGCCTAAGAATAATATATATTTCTGTCAATTTTTTTTTGGTAGTATAATTTTTTGCTCAGTTGAGTTTCAAGTATTCATGAGAGTGAAAGCATACCTCAAGGCTCATACAGAAGTACAAATCATTCATCCAGTAGGTTTTCACATATTAAGTACATGTTTTATTAAAGTTTTCAAATTAAGTTCACAAAAGTATCTTAAATCTTCTCCAAATCTGAGTTTGAGGGATAATTATACATGATCTCAAAATGATTTTACTCTAAAACATGCTTTTAGATTCTCTTACTTGAAATCCAAACATACCCTTAGTTTTAACATACTTGTGAGATATGAACGTGATTCTAACCAATTGGACCAACTTTTTTTGGCATATGTTTTTTTGGATAAATCTATTGAATTAAATTATTATGGGTAAATAGTGAATTAATCAAAATATCTTTTAAGTTTAATTATTTTGTAGGCCCTTAAACTTTTATTGATTTCTTCTTCTTCTTCTTTCAGTTGGATTCCTGTAATCATTTTTTAATTAGGTTCCCATCAGATCTAATTAAAAGCAAATACATATTAGAATCAAATTGAAACAAAAATGACAAACAGTTTAGAAATCTAATTAAAAAATTGCAAAATTCTGCATGCCAATATTTTTATTCCTGTAAGTTCTAAACTAGTTGAAGAAACTAAGAATATTAAGTGTAATTACCAAAATTTAGAGTTGACTGGCATTAGGATGGATGCGGCTAAGGTGGACTCCACGATCGCGCATGTTTGACTGTGAGTATCCTTTGTTAAGGGGACAAGAGATAAGGCATGCAAAACGAATGACTCTAATGTTCAAATAAATACATGAGTTAGTGGAGAATGGAATGAAAAAGGTGAGATAGAACCTAACATTTGTAGAGTGGGATGAAAACTTCGGGTCCTTATTTGTTAGGGTTGTTACAATGGCGTAACAATCCTTGTATATAATTATAATCAGTAGATAAATTATGATTTATAGATAATTACTAATAGATAATTTATAGTTCGTAAATAATTCAATAGATTATAGATAATCTATCGCTCATAGATAACTAAGTACATGTCACTTAATAAGAGAATTATAATATTATCAATAATATTTAAATATTAAGGTAGTTAGAGATAACTTATCGATTTAGTAGTTCGACTGGTAATGACGAAGAGTTGTGCTAATGTGCTAGGACTCAGGTGCACCTTGGGGCTAGGGGTGTTCGCTGTCTGGATTGGATCAGTTTTGAAGCAAAAAATCATCTGATCCAATCCCTTTGGTTTTGCCATTTGATCATCCATTCGGTTTGAAATTTTTTTCAAATCCGATCCAATCCAATCCAATTTTTTTCGGTTTGGATTGGATCAGTTTTCGATTTTTTAAAAAGTCTAAAAATAAAACTTATGAGACTTATTTTTATCAAAATAAGGAGTATCTAGCAGAAACAAACATATTCATTGGACAAAAACAAATACTATTTTCTAATTTTCATTGGACAAACACGTTTATTGGACAAAATAAGGAGCAATTTTTTAGTATGTATTGGATTTTTGATTTTTGGACTATGATGGGGAATAGGCCCAAGTAGGTAAAGGGTAAGGTAAGGTTAATAATTGGATCGGTTTTAACTAGCCAATCCGAAAATCGATCGAATCCAGTGAAAATTATCGATTTTTTTTTCGGTTTTTGGTTTTTCGATTTTCAGTTATTTCGATTATCAATTTTTCGATTCGATCACCGCGGTTTAGATCGATTGATGAATACCCCTACATGGAGCACTACATAACTTGTCATGTTCATTTGGGGCACCGAGGGAGTACACTAAGTTTAGAACTTACCACTATAAGAATACTATGTGAGAGTATTGACCTGTAGAAATTAATAATTTATTTCCAATTGAGGTTAATATGAACTATTTTTTTTTTTCAATTAAATCTCATAACTTGTATTTAATTTTAAATTAGGCCCTTGTTGGATCTAATTAAAATAAATAAATATAAGTTTAGGGAAACCAATTGAAAGAAGAAAAAAAGTTCAAAAATCTAATTAAAATTTATTGAATATTCAGGGACTCGCTGAATAATTAAATACTTTTTATTTCACTTTAAAATTCTTATTCTGAATCTGATTTCATTTTATTTTATTTCCATTTCTTGAGTCTTTTTTAACATAAAAAGAATAAAAGTATTAAACACCTTTTATTAAACTCTCATTTCTTAAATAATATTTAAACAATCAAATCCATTCTCAACAATTTTTTTATTGTTCCTGTTAAATGCTTTCCCATCACTCAGAGCACCCATATTGAAAAGAGTTTTTTTTTCAAAGGGAAACCATTTACTACTTTCAAAATACTCCTCTTGTCATCAAGTATACTTTTTAATAAAATAATATTCCTTACATTCAAAAAATAAATAAGTGTCGTATTTAAAAAATCCAAAATAAATATTATATTTAAATTTTTAACCTAATAATAATCATTTTCATTAGTATCCTTAATAAATATCACTTAAATTTTTTAATCTAATATTGATACTACTTCCTTTCATCTGTTTAATAAGATTAATTTTAAAAAATTATTACTTTCTTTATCTATTTATTAATATTTTTTATCTGTATAAAATAACATAAACACAACACTTATTATTAGACAAAGAGACTAATAAATAATAAGAAAACAAGTATTACTTGAAAATAAATTAAACACGCTTTCAGTCCAATGTGTAAAAACTAAAAAGTACTGCATTAATTATTTTCATTTATTTTCTAAAAGGAAAAACCCAAAGAGCCCCCACTTGTACCTTAGTACCGTACCCATTCTGTTAACACAGTTCACACTTCTTAATCAAACAACGTTATTTACCTTTATAAAATACCCACTCTCTTCTCCCTCATTTTTCCCCCAACACAAACACCACCGCCACCGCTACCGCGATTATCACAACTCGCCGCCGCCGCAGCATTCACTCCCCGGAGACCCACCCTTTGCATGGCAGTGAGCTTTCTGGCGTGCGATGTATCGGACCTCTGCCTTGGTAAGCCGCCGCTGAGGTCGCTCTCCGCCGCCGCCACCGTCGCCGACGCCTTGGCCGCACTCAAGAGCTCCGACGGAGAGACCCACGTCAGCGTGTGGAGCTTCGAGAACGAAGTGGGTCGATGCGTTGGGAAACTGTGCATGGTCGATGTTATTTGCTACCTTTGCAGAGAGGACAATCTCTCGTCTCCTTCTAAATCTCTCAAAGAACCACTTTCCTCAATTCTCCCTAAGAATCATAATCTCGTTGTGCATCTTCAACCTTCTTCTAGGTGCTCCCACTTTCTTCCTTTTCTTACTCAAAATTCACCGTAATCTCTCTGGAAACGGAGTTTTTTTTTTATCAGCAAACGTTAGGTTGTTAGAATGTTAGTTTTGTTAGCCGAGAGGATCGAATCCATTACTTTTTCTTCTCTATTAATCATCCAACACACTTGTATCTCCACTGGAAATCGAGACTTTATTACTCCTTCCATAAATTTTATATTTTTAAGCTTTTAAATGTCGGCATTAATGTGTCGTTCGTCCAATTGAAACTAAATTTGAATGCATTGAATGGAGAGATTTCACCGAAAGTGATTACGTTAGATTTTTCATAACAGAGATTAGTTATCGATCAAGTCATAATCGACCAAATTAGTGAATATTTTACCCAAATATGTGATGATCCAATAAAAAAATTGTGGTCGCAGCTTTGTTGTGTTCAATTACTTGATATTGCGGGAAATTGTTGGAAAAAATGTGACTGATGCCTCCGCATTTTTGATTCTGGATACTCGAAAAATCTGGATGTAATGGTCAAAATTGTGGTTGAACACTAGTTTTTAAAATTCATTTTTTTATTTTATGAAATTGAGGTTGAAACTTTAGAATAATAAATGATTGTGATATTTGATCATGTGGGTACTTTTACTGTTTTTTTTTCTTCATCAAAATTAGAGTTTCATCTTCGTGATCAGCGCTGATTTTAAATATGGTTTTTTTATTTGTGAGCCATCACGGTGAAATTTTTTTATTTTAATTGAGACGCTCTGAGATTACTTAATAACATGGATGTAAGTTTTGTTATGAAAGGAAAAAGTTATATTATATTTGAGGAAGTAATATTCAAGGTTGATTCCTAAGGCGTGTTGGTTTAAGTCAGAGTCAGAGTGAATGGGTTTTGGATCATGTGGTCTTAATTTGATTCTGACACTTATGTGTGATTAAAAATATCTAGATTTAGATTCTGAACATATCTCGAGAGATTAGTTGAAGTGAGAAGAAAAGAAACCTTGGAAAAACCAAAACAGAGAAAAAATAAGGCAAGGTTGAGTGATTCTCTTTTGCTTTAAATTTTAATAGTATTTTAAATTTTTTATTTGTTGATTCTGATTTTGTTTTTGGGGTGGTGCTAAATTTTGTTTCTTTTTGGTGTTTTAGACTTCTAGTATGTAGTGCAGATGAAGAATTAGGCGATTAACCCTTCTTGCTCTTTGTTTATTTTGATGTTTCAGCTTGTTGGAAGCTATTGATCTTATCCTACAAGGTGCACAGAATTTTGTGGTGCCAATATTGCCAACAAAGAGGAGTGGAGTTTCAAGAAGGAAACAGCAGCATCAGAAGGCATCATCAACTATCAACAGCCATAGTAGTGAATTCTGTTGGTTGACTCAAGAGGATGTGATTAGGTTCCTTCTTGGTTCCATTGGGGTCTTCACTCCACTTCCTGCTTTGTCTATTGACTCTCTTGGCATCATTAGCTCTGATGTGCTTGCCATTGACTACTACTCCCCTGCATCTTCTGCAGTTGGAGCCATCTCAAAGTCCCTCGCCCAGCAAACTTCTGTTGCCATTGTGGACAGTGATGGCACTTTTATTGGGGAGATATCACCCTTCATTCTCGCTTGTTGTGACGAGACGGTCGTGGCCGCCATCGCCACCTTGTCTGCAGGGGACCTGATGGCCTACATTGATTGTGGAGGCCCTCCTGAGGATCTTGTGAGAGTGGTCAAGGCAAGGTTGAAGGAGAAGAATTTGGAGAAGATGCTGCAGGAGTTCACAATTTTGTCATCTTGCGAGAGTTCACAATCGGCATCCTCTTCGTCTTCCTCAGATGAGGAGTTGCCGACAAGGACACCGGCTAGGTCTGGAAGGTTAGCAAGGTCATCTAGCTACTCGGCTAGGATGGTGAGGAAGGCCGAGGCTATAGTATGTCATCCCAAGAGCTCCCTTGTTGCTGTGATGATCCAGGCCATTGCACATAGAGTGAACTACTTGTGGGTTATTGAGGATGATTGTAGCTTAGTTGGCATTGTCACTTTTTCTAATATGTTGAAGGTGTTCAGAGAACATTTAGAGACTATGTACATTATTAGGTGATGAGGTTTTGGCTCTGGATGCTTCTGGTGAGAAGCATGAACACCAAGGTCTATGAGAATGGCCCTTCTTTTTTGAGTATTGCAATGTGGCCCGGGAGGTTTGGTTTTTGTTGTGCTTTATTTGTGTGTTTCCTTTCTAATATAAAGCTCCCTTCAACGCAATTCTTTGCAGAGGACCAGTTTTTCCTGCCTCAGTTTGTTTGAAAGAACTTAAAAAATGTTCCCATGTCCAATGAGTGTTTTTATTGCAACGAGATTTGTGCAACCATTTTGGCTTCAGATTTTTGTGTTTAGGGTTGAAAGTTGAAAGCACCTGGTTTGTTTTCAGCAGCTTATTTGGTAACTATTTACTTCTATTAACAATGTTGTTTTCTGAAGATGCATATATATCATGTACATTTTTAATGTCCTTCAACAAGGTGAAACATTTCACTATTTGTTCATAAAATGCTATTTATTTGAACTCTTCCCAAGTGTCACAAATCACAAAACATGAATGGATCACCTTTTTCTTCCACACTTTCTGTAAGAAAATACATTAGGACAAGTCAGCATAAAACACCTTCCAACTCACATAAGTCTAATTTTAATTTAATACATCTTGGAATTGACTGAAACTATTAAAGAACCAAGTTTATACTAGAGGTGGCCCTAAAACATATTATCAAAGTCTTTGTTCTCATACTAATGTTAACATATTGGTCAGAGACGACAATAGTGAATTTAAACTATAATAATTTTCAAAAATAAAAGAGAAATTAAAGTGTTGAATTGTATAATTTAAATTTCAAATTATTGTTAGGATTTGTTAGATTGTTATAGTTTGTTCAGTTTGTTATTATCCCGTATTATTAGTATTTTGTTGAATTTTTTTCTCGTATATAAGAACCTCATGTTGAGGGAAAATATAGAAGAAAATGGAGTGAATGAATAAATGAAAGAGGAATTATTATTCCAATTTATCAGTATCTACTTTTTAACATGGTATCATAGCCATGGTTTCCTCCATGAATGAGAGTCATGATTCTTCTATGAATGAGAGTCGTATTATCCTCCATGAAAAGAAATATTTTTGCTGTCTTATTTTTTCAGAATCTTTCTTATTCACATTCCTCAAATGTACATCTTCTTCTATATTTGTATCTTATCTTTAATGTATTCCACTTATACCCAACTATCTATCTTCTCCTTAACTTTCACCTTCTCCGACTCCTTTACAAATTATGATTATTATTATTATTATTATTATTATCATAAATTTCATTTTTGCCTCGCATAACCTTCACGGTTTTGGTTCCGTTTTGAATCATTCTCATATCCATTTGAAGGTCATTAATGTGAAGCTCGTCGCATTGTTCTGAGTTCTTCACAAACCAACCCCGAAGTCTATTGATATGAACATGTGATGGTTCCGAATCCATTCTCGTATCTCAATTCTCCTTGCACGTATTCTATTTGAAGGTCATTGATGAAGTCAATTGCATTGTTCTGAATCTTCATAGACCATCCCTGAAGTTTATTGACATGAACATGTTATTATTCCGAATCACTTTTCGTATTTCAATTTTCTTTCTACCTCACATAACCTAAGCACGTGGACTATCCTGAATCACCTCTTGAACCTATTGCTGATCAAAGTCATTCCTGAAAGAGTGTTTGAAGAATTAATTGGCAAGTTGGGCATGACCTATATTCATACACCAACTTGAGGAGGAATGTTGAATTGTATAATTTAAAGTTTAAATTATTGTTAAGATTTTTTAGGTTGTTATAGTTTGTTCAGTTTGTTATTATCCCGTATTATTAACATTTTGTTGAATTTTTTTCTATATAAGAACCTCATGTTGAGGGAAAATATAGAAGAAAATGGAGTGAATGAATGAATGAAAGAGGAATTATTATTCTAATTTATCAGTATTTACTTTTTAACATAAAGTCGGGTATTTTTGTCATCTAGGTTGATTTTTTGGATAAATTACTAGTTTGATTTCTCTATTTAATTAATTTATTTTGGTCTCTATATTATTAAAAAGTTCAATTTTTCCTTATTTTTTTAAAATTAATTTAATATTTTATTAAATTGTGAGAAATAACAACTTGTATAATAACACAATAAAAATTTACTTGTATAATGACACAATAAATGTATTCGTCATATAAGACAAATTCGTTAGAAATTTATGCGATCCTAACAAAAATGACAATGTTACATAAATTTTAAAATCAAGAAATCAAATTAAACTTTTCAATAAAAGAATCAAAATTGAACTAATTAAACCCAAAGGGTTGACACTGTAATGTAATGTCCCACTATGTTCATATTAGTAAAACGATTTATTTAGTAAATGAATCAATATTTGATTCCCACCTTGTATAAAATTCCTTTGGGTTAGCATCAAACATGCACCGCAAGGAGAATTAATCTCCGACCCAATAGGTTGGGAGACACACGTGATTTCTAACTTAGGACAAAAAAATATTGAACTAATTAAATAACTAAAAGGCTAAATTATTTTTTGATCTTTTTTAGGACTTTACAATACTTTTGTATAGCTAAGTCTGCAAAGACAAATTTGTTTAAGATATTCTGCAAACACAATAGGGTGTTCATTTGAAGGACTGATAACATAATTCATTATTCATTAATAAAATTAAAAGCCAGCAAACCAGAAAAGGAGTTCCAGAATCTTCTGAACAAAACAAAATCACACCCTATAACCTATTGAAAAATGGTGGCAATTTTGCATGTTATTTATTATTCTTAATAACTACAATATAATTATAATGTACTATAATATAGAACAGTAAACATTAACAGTAGTAATCAATGTGGTATACCAGAACCACAAATAAAAAGAGGGCTTTTGGAGCCTCAGGTGCTTTCTACATCTTCAGATGTATCTTTAATGAAAATTTGAGTGGGCTCAAGGCAGCTTCTTAATGTGTCATGACCCAGTTGTGCTCTTTCATTGTCTCCAAAGCCAAATATCTGTCCCCTGCTAGTGATCACCACAGTGTGGTACAAGCCAGTGCTAATTTGGGAAACATGGTGAGCTCTCAAGGTATCTAAGATTCTAGGTTTCAATACTTTATCCGATACCCTTCTATCCAGGAATCCGAGGCTGCCAAATCCCATGGAGCCAAAGCCATAGACTGAACCAGAATCAACTAGAACAAATGTTTTCCTCTTCCTTGCACAGACCTACAGGTCAGAAACAATAAGCACTTGCTTACACTATGAATATGATAGGACTATGTATGCAGTCTCATCACAATAAAGACTTGATCTAGAAAACCAAAAACATTTTCTTATTGTAAACCATTTGATCTCAACACAGATTGACCAAGCTTATGGATGTAGATATATAATAATACCTGAACAGCCAATTGATTCTTCAGAGTAGTCAACAACTCTGGAGTTGTCTTCTCAATCTCATCCCCATGGCCTAAAGCACCACAGTATCCCTTGCCCCATGTATATACCTGGATCATCAATAACAAAATTGTAAGAGTAATTCCCACAAGCCCTTAAATAGGCCAAACCAATGATAGCAAATAAAATTGGAATTTGGAAATATATTTTGTTCAATGAAACTCACAAATCCATTTGAGTCAAGTGCTACTGCATGCTCATCCCCTGCAGATACACGGACAATATGAATACCTTTCCTTCTAAATTTCTGTATAGCACGTGGCTGCAACTCATCGTGCTGCTCACCATGGCCAAGACAGAAATTAGCACCTGATCCAAAGGAGTATACTGTCCCATTTTCTGTTACGGATAAGATATAGCTGGGTCCCGCAGCAATCTGAACAACAGAGCTAAGGACTTCAATCATTTTGGGGGTTGGGCTGTCCTGAGTGTCACGATGACCAAGCTGGCCATGTGTGTTGGTTCCACATGTATATACATGACCTTGTCTGCTGAGGAAGACTGTGAAGTTAAGCCCCGCTGCAACCTGAGACATTCATGTACTTCAATATCTTATAAAGGGGATCTTACCAAAACAAACTTCATGGACCAGTAAAACAATTGAGAATTGAAGAGTTAGCACTCCATTTACATGCAATGAAATTGGAATAGTGTGACTAGAAAACAGCATCTCAGCAAACTGGTGGAACACCTTACGCATAATTGCGTATTGTGTAACTTAAAACAACTGATATAATGTCTCAAATGTATACAAATCACTTTTGTCAAAGAAATAAGAACCCTGATAAACTAACTTGGTATGAAATTAAAATAAATAAAAAATGCTTTACTGCAGACTTCAGGGAAAACTAGATGATGTATCTTGAAATACATCAGACTAAGGTCAAATCATATTGCAAGGCAAAAAAATAGAAGCAGAGTGAGTTTAGGGATGAGGTATTAATCTTTTAGAAAAAAGTGACACTATTCATCCAATGAGATTAACATATAAAAATTTATTAACCATTAACTTTCAACTCAGCCAACAATTATCATCTGTAGATAATATTATTGATGATTTGCATACTTGTCTGCAAGGAATTCCCTTCAGCGATTCAACAAGGCGTGGCCTGAAAATTGGTCGGGTTGTATCTCTATGCCCGCAGCAAGAAGATGAATTATCTCCACATGTGAATACCTGCATCAGTCAAAGGTGAATTATTAATTAATTTACAATCTAAAACCATAATTTTTTATTCCAGTAAAACAAAGCAACATGGATCCGAATTATCAGTCTGGAACGTGCAGAAAAATCTATGGACCAAGCATTGTATTTAGAGTTTTTATGAATCATAAAAAAATTGGGGATAAGTTTTACTATTTAAGCAACACAACTATACATGGACATTAATGAGTGAAAGTATTGAATACATAATTTCCAAATATTTGAATTATCTCTCCAGAAACTGAAAAGCAGATGAACATCATAACTTGCTCTTACTAAGAGATATTAGAAATAGCTAAACTACCTGTTGATACCCTTCTTTTAACAATTTTAGTAACATTACAAAGTTTAATCTGTTCCAGTTATAGGAACAAGATCCAAGTGCAGGTGATTAAGGTTTTAGAGTAAAGTGGACAAACAGTTGTATGAAAAAAAGTCTACACCCTGAACTTTAGAGAGTAAAGTGGTTAACGTTTAAATGAAAAAATCAACAGTGTAGAATTTTGAATAGTACAAGTAACCTGAGTTTCATGAAAGGTACCCTCTTATACTTTACTCTGTAAAGTTTTAGACAAGCCAAATCCCGGTTACATAGCTTATTCTTTGCATTATTAAAATAAATAGATGTGCCATATTGTTGGAACATATGATCTTAACAAAGATTCAACCTGCAGCCCAATAACTGTTTATTTGTAATAGAAGAAGCATTGCAGTTTATTTCAATTACTAACATTTTTTCCTCAAAAGTTATATTCAAGCATTTAACCATTACGGAAAAAAGGAAGTTCGCAAGCAAGCTTGATAGTCGTAATTAAATTATAGATTTCAATCTGTATATCTATTAAACCCAATTAACATAATGACCAAAATATCATGCTGGCATTCCCTAAGCAACTATAAGCAGTAATCTATGATGGTTCATCTCGTTTTATTAGTAAAGTAGAAGAGAGTACACAGACTAGGAAATTCAACGAGTCTCTCCACACTTCTATCCAGGCTTAGTCTCACTTCATCCACTAATAATGTTTATCAATCAGGATTAGAGCTTTTAATCATGTCTCAGCTACAAATGAGAGGCATGAGTGGTGACGCAGACATTGCAGTGTTCACCTGGGACTAGTACAAACTACACAGCCAACCCACATGGGGCTAGGGCTACGGTGTTTGGTGGGATATTAGGATCCAATTACAAAGTACAGGACTTGAGTCCCACATTGGAAGTATGGGATTTTAGAGTGTGGTTTATAAGGCCTTGAGCTCTCTAACTACAATGGTTAGCTTTGTGGTGTGATTCTCCCAAGGTTCTCATCAAATCTTTGGAGAACAAAGAATATATTGAAGGACATAAGCAAAAGGGGGAGAAGACAGATAAAATGAAAAAATAGAGATTTGAATACATCCATCCTAATGGTTCCCCTTCTTGACCTGATTTCTACTAACTCATTCAATCCTAGTTCCAAGAATAAAATCTTTGATGTCTCTCTCCAGCCTGCTAACACAAAATGATCAAACAAGCTCATGAATACAAGAATCAGAAATTGGAATGGCACAGGAGTCAAAAGAAAGAAAGTTTCTGATATCCCATTCCCATCTTCCAGTAAAACTCTTCAATTTAAGATGAAAAACACACTTCTTAGACAAACAAAATTGTTTACTTGACCAGAAATATCCTAAAACTTTAGCTTTTAAGTGCTGGTCCCAGAATGGTTTTAATTGTATCTCCAATATGTTCCCACTACAGTGCAAAAAGCCTTTTGAGCTTGATGCATCATGAATAAAGTAGAAGCCTATCTAAACCGTATGCCAAGGGAGGGCTCATGGTATTTATCAAATTCTTGAACACTCACTTGGTTCAGAGGTTATGTAACCAATTATCCCATAAGCTAAAAATGTAAGTGCAAGCCTAATATTGGTTTATATTTATATCTCTAGTCTAGCATTCAAGGCTGCTACATTAGTTCAGTCGACATGACTGCCATAGCAAGGTAAATTTTTTTGTCAGACTAATGAATTGCTCATAGTCATAACTAACTGAATAAAAGTTAAGCTGCTACTAACCTCTCCAGATTGCATAACGAAAGCTGCATGGTTAAAGGAGGCTGAAACGTGAACCACTCTTGGTAAAGGTGGGAAATCAATCCGGGTAAATGCTACACACTGTGTTGTTTCAGACCCTTGACCAAGTATGCCACACAAACCAGAACCACAAGAATAGACAGAAGAATTGCTGATCAATAAGGTGTGATACTTTCCAGTTGTTATTTGCATCTGCCAATAAAATTAATGTTTTTCATCATTATTTACAACTCCACAACTTTTCCTTCAAAAGACAGTATTTTCGTAACATTTAAACTCCAACTTCATTCCCTTTTCTGTTTTTCTGTTCTAATTATTTACAAATGCATTATTACATTTTATAACAATAGCGACCATTGAGAGACAAAAAAAAGGAGGAGGGGGGGGGGGGGGGGGGGGGGGGGGGCAAAGCATGCAATATATTATTCTGTTTAAACAGCTAGGGCTTCAAAAGCAAAAAGAAAATATCCCCACCCTTGAGAGTCATACTTCTTGTAAGATCAAAATAAAAAAGAATAAATAGTCCATGCACCGACAGTATAATTTTTTTTAACATTGTCATCCACTCACAATTCACAAATCATTATGTACGATAAGTTTGTTGAATTCTATAATAACTACCTTAAAAATCATAAAAAGATGATTTCTAACCGGTCGACAGTGTAAACTTTTACTCTAAATTACAAGCTTATTAAACTCAATAAAAAAGGCAACTGATAATTCATGCAGGAAAATACTTTTTTTCTTTTGTACCAAAAGCAAACAAAAGTAATAATTTGATATAATGAAATAATACATTGCCTGATGATGTCTCGACCATCTGAGAGGATTGTTCCACAGACTGCAAGAACCTCAAAACTCGCTTCCAATTTCCTTCACATCTATCATACAGCTCCCTCTGAGAATTCAAACCCATCCTTGCATAGGTAACATGGGAGGCACACAATTGAAATGCAGCAAAGTCAACCAAGGACTTGAACTTGAAAGGGTGCAAACCATGACTACCACCAAAAGTTTTGGAAGTCAATTCTAAACAAACAAGGTCCATTGCACTGAGCCTGCCCGAGCACAGAATTTCTAATACCAAATGTGATGGCAGTTCCTCAATGGAAAAATGTCTACAACGGTCGCCCATCCTCAAAATTCTCTCTCTTTCTCTTATTCTTACTTCTCACCAAAGAAAGCTAAGTGTGATTCAAAGAACCTGCAGAAAGATTCACAGTGACAGCAACCAGCAACTCCCCCTTTGGATCACAGCATCAAATTTTGAGACGAAATCTCAGGCAATTGAAGCAGCATATGAAGAACACATCAGAGGGGAGAAAAACATGGGAAATTGAGTAGGAGAAAGGGGGTCTAGATGATAGATAATTAGCAGGTGATATTTGAAACAGTGATTGGAAATAAAACATCAGAAGAGAACTAATCACACCCCCCACAAAAACACCGTTCAAAACCGAAGATCGAAAGGGGATATTCTTATCCTTAAAATTTATACGACACAGAAAAAAAACACACACCCCCTTGTGAAAAAAGAGTGAATTTGTGCAACCAAACAAACACCAATCATATAAAAAAATTCAAAATCAACAAACAGTAAACACTGATCTAACAGATTGAGCACGTAACTGGTGAAAACAATTGGAGAAACAAAAAGGTAGGTGTTTGAGATCAGAACGGAAGAATGTGAATTGAATCAAAAAAGGAAAAAGAAAGGGAGTGGTGGAGCCGTACCCAGAAGAGAAAAAAAGCGAAAGGAAGCAGCTTTAGGAGAAAAATAGAAAGAGATGGATGTTTGGGAGGGAATATGTAAAAGAGGGGAATTGAGGGTAGTGATTGGTTTGATGGATCAAAAAAACGAAATCAGAAAAGGTTAGTTAGGGATTTTGGCGTATGGTGCATTTTCCTAGTTCCTAGTTCCTAGTTTCTGGGCCTAGGGGGATAGGTAGCTTAAGCTTTGTGCTCTGTCTTGAATGAATGTTTGGGTATGATTCTGTGTGTGTGAAAAGAAAACATTAGAGATTAGAGAGAGAGATTGAGGAATCAGAAATTGTGGAATTTGATGTGTCTGGAACTGGAAGCATGAAAATGAAAAGTGAGGAGAAAAAACAGTAAAACAGGACGGTGTTTTGGTGGTACCTGCTACCTAGATTTCATCTATGTTTGGTTGTCGAGGTTTATTACGCGTGGCAACTTTGGATCGCAACACGTCAGCAATGGGGTGTATCATAAGAGGGTTAGAATAGTACTACCAGCAACCCATTAATTGCATCTGAATTAAAATCAAAGGTTTTCAAAACCGGATTCAACCGATTAAGACATTAATCTAAGGTTTGTTGAATTGTACTTAAACCGGTTTTATATATTTTAATATTATATAATAATTTAATGGAAAATACTAATAAATGTTTTTAGAATATTTGTTAACAAATTAAAAAGATAATTTTTTTATTAGAGCATGTTTATGACTTTTTGTATATTCTTTTATGAATTCTACAAATTTATTTTAAATTTCTTAATCAATTTCCTAAAGACATTAGTTAACAAAATTCTAATTTAATTAATATAAAATTATAAAAAATAGGATCTAAAAAATTATAAATTAATATAAATGACGAAATTATATGTTTCATAATTCTCTATAAAAAGATTAGAACTAATAATAATTGACAAATTAATTAATCCTTGTGTGAAATATTTAAGTATAAATTTTTATTTATTTTAAAAATATTTTAAATTATATATAGAATATATATTTTAAATTAAATAAAAACAAAAAAATTAAAATGACTGATTCAACATGGATTCTCTATACTAGTTCAATATTGGTTCTCTAAAAATGAAATACTCTAATTTTTTTATCGGTTCAGTCAAATTTTTAAAACATTGGTTAAAATAAACTTTATTTTGAAGTAATTTTTATACACATTTGGATTAAAGTTCATAAACTTAAAATATTATTATCTTTAAATATATAAGAATCAATGACAAGTATCAAGAAATTTATAATAACTTATATATTAACTTAATCAATTGAGTTAGATTCCTTTAGTTTATAAACTTAAGTTTGTATAATAGAAAAAATTGGTAACCACCATAAAAAGGGCCTTTGGCACCCTGGTAGGATATGAGGTATTTTTACAAGATTATATCCTTTGAATTAACTATGAAACTAATTCTTAGTCTAAAGTTTAATTATACTTAATGTCTTCGCCCATTTTTAATAATGTATTATATGGAGATCAAACTCATAACCTTTTTCACAAGTCTAGCATAAGCTACTAACTAAGCTACATGTAGTTTGTGTTAATTTAAATTTGTAAATTGAATTTATAGAATAATTCTAAATTTTATCTTTTCAACAAATCAATTTTTTGAGACAAAAATTCACTCTTAAATATACTTTAATTTTAAAGTAATTAAACATGATTTTCGAACTCATTTTACTTTCAAACATATTTTTAAAACATTCTTATAGCAAATCTAAACATATCCTTCATTTTATAAACTGAGTTTGCAAAAAGAATTTGTAAGTATGTTTGGATTGTCGTTGAACATGTACACATTCCTATATCCATCTAACATATCATTGTAAAAGTAAGGTTTTAGATCCTTTCGCAAATGTAAGTTTGAAACAACTTGCATACATTTACTCAAACATAGGCTTTGTTATATATATATATATATATATATATATATATATATATATATATATATATATATATAATCTTGGTTTCAACACAAAATATAAGTGTACAAACCTACATGTTATGAAACTGAGTTTATTTTCCGGATTGAGTTTGGAACAATTTCAATCAGAAATCTAAACATAACCTAAATAATTTTTAGGATAAAACTTTGTTGATGATATTGTATATAAAAAATAGTGATAGTAAAGAAAAAATATTACAAGATTGAAAAACATGTCATTGATTAATCTTTACATTAAGTATAGTTATAGTTTTAATTTTTTTTAAAAAGTTAATATTCCCTCACAAAACATTTGTTAGGATCACCACTAAACATGTGTTGATTAAAAATATGTTTGGGTCCCAAAAAATTTGAAAACATATTTATTTTGTCCATATGCTTTTTATATTAATTTGATCTCTATAAAAATAAAATATATTTTTGTTGGTATCAATGATAACTCTATTAGATAGTTTCTTGAGGTAATTAACAAATTTAATTACTCTCTCAATCTTTCAAAGCACACCTTGAAGATACTAGAACTCATTATTGATTCATCAACCCCTTAATCTCATTAAAAAGTATGAGAAAATCGCTCAAGAAGTGATAAAAAAATTGTTATTTTTGGAGAATTTTAGTAGTAAAAAATTGTTTAATTCATTTTGGGAGTTTTTAGCTTCTATACATTGTTTAATTCATTTGTAATCAAATTATAAATATATGTATGTTAACCACATCAAATTAATGTTTAATGGAATTACTATTGAAAGACCAATAAAAATATATTTTATTTTCACAAAAACCAAATTAATACAAAAAAAAATGAGATAAAATTGACACTTTCAATTTTACAGACACCCAAACAAATTTGTACTAAAAAATTATTTTAATTTAATGAATAAACAAATTTTAGCTTACTGGATAAACTAATTATTTCATTTTTCTTCTTCTAAAGATGTATGCCAATATTTTAAAAAGTTTGTCAATATGGTAACGTATTTTTAATCAAACATGTTTTCTTCTTGTTTATCGAGAATTTATTTAAGAAAGTTTGTCACTATAATAATATTAAATTTAATAATTATATTATTTTTTTCAAAACTCTGGTGAAACTCATCATCTCATTCTTTCTACTAAATTATTTTTTTTACCTAGTTATAGTCATCTTCTCTAATTCTCACAAGAGATAGAATGTTTTTATCATATTAATTTATCGTATTATTTTTTATTAACTACAAAACTTGTAAAATAATAAAAGATATTTGATTAAAACAATTAATGTAAAAAGATTTAGAGAGAGTCTTATGAAAAAACTTTTATATATAGACAGGATGTATTACAAATTTACAATAATAAAGAATATATTTAAAATTAATATAAAAAAATTAAAATTTTGTTTTCGTGTCATTTATCCAGTGTAATTCTGGTTTTGCTGTAATCTACCAAGTAATCCACTAATGAACCTGGCTTTTGGGTGACGACAGTAAGTATGATATGTTCATGAACACTTTCTTTTGTGCAAATAAAGCAAAAGGAACGCTGTATGGTGCATTCCGTGTAAGAGACCAAACTATGAATTGACAAAAAAGGTTTTATTAAAAAAGTATAAATTAAAATGTTTATATTTATAATTTTAAAATCAACTTATTTCATAGAATTTGCTTCTAGGATATTGGGGTTTGAATTGAAATTGAAATTGGGATATGAACAGAACCTCAAATCCGAAAGTCATAAGCAACGTTTTGATGAATCAAATAAAATTGTTTAGTCACAGTTCAATAACAAATTCGAATGTGTTATGCATTTAATGTTCGGTTTGATTTTTAAAAGCAAATTACAAGTTCAAACTTCAACTAGTTTTCAATACTGACAAAGCCTGATCTGACACTGTCAGTAATAGTTGGGTCCTTAAGGAGTAAACTCTACGTATAGAAATATTTTTAGTGCAAAAATATAAAATACTTTTTTCAGAAATTGAAGTTAAATCCATAATCCTTATACATTAGTGTTACAAAAATGTTTTATAGGAATTCTATGAGTTTAATAAGAAAATTTAAAAAATATTGCAATTTAAAAGTCATAATAACGTCTTAAAGTAAAAAGAAAATGCTCTTGCTTGCATTATTATTATATGTTTGTGTGAACCTACCAAAAACATTATATGTTTATTTGACATTTTAAAAATTAAGCTCTACAATGTAAACACTCTTTATTTCAAAAAACAATATCTTCTCATAGATTATATAAAGAATTATATAATTAAAACAAAATACAAAAAATATTTATTATAAATTAAAATAGTATTTTTTTAATCACCAAGCAAAGTTTTGAATACAGCCATCCCTCCTCCTCAATGTAATTTTCAAAATTATATTAGAAATATTATTCTTTTTTTGTAGGCTATTGAAAATATTATTCAAATTTGAAAATGGAGTTGTTGACATTAAAGGGGACAAAATAATAGAAGAAAGTCATCCAAAAATAATGAAACAAAGTCGTTAAAGGAAAAAAAGAAAAGAAAAGAAACAGTCACATGCCCCATCTGCATGATATATAATGCTAAATGTTACAATTATACAGGTGGCATCACTCTTTTTCTAATACCACAGCTCAAAGCCACAAATTGTCCATATGCTACCAGCTAGATACTCAATGCTACCTAATATCTTGATTCAAATTTGAAAATAGCATAGATGTATTAGCAAGAAAGGATATTTATGCCAATCACAATATAGATTCGAATTTCAAACCTTCCACTATTCCAATTGAATTATATAAAATACAAATTTAATTTTGATTTTCAAAATGTGAACGTATAGAAATATACTAGTTTAGTTCATCCTTTAGCAAACCTTGGTTACCTTTATCAATATAGCATGATATAATAAACAGCAACTACGTTCTTTAACCATGTGATTCAAATTCGATCTATAAATCTTTTAACATAACTATATATAATTATTAGCTTCTGAAAATCACATCCGAAATGTAAACCAAACAAGATATTAGTATATGAAAAAACATGTTTGCATAGGTCATTTCTTTAAATTTTAGTACCTCAAAAAATTAATCTGTCACTTTCAAGTAAAAATATCCTGGGTTAAAAAAATGGCTGCCTCTTTTTTTTCATTTTTTCATTTTAGGTTATTTTTTAATTTTCATTGTATTAATAAGGACAACCACTTATGTCTATTTTATTTTTTTATTTAGAAATTCCCAATTTAGTCACATTTCCGTTATCATAACTCTTAAATGTCATCACAATTCATTTAAAAGCAAGCAAAATGCTAACAACTCGCTTATCCTAGTCAATATTATATAAATAATTTAATGATAATACAGTTTACGCGTTTTTGTGATTAAATTTTCTCTATGAAAAAAGTCATACATTACCAAAAAGAAGGTAAGGGAATAAATTCGTCACATGGCTACTTCTAGACTACTTGACTTGGGTGGCTTTTCTAGCCATTGTAACTGTACAAACCCGTGACTAAAAACCGACCCTCCTCCAAAATCTTAAGAATGATTTTGAGATCATGTTGCAAACAGAAGATATTGGGAATGATTTTGCAATTTCATTACAAATAGATTAATGGAATATTGATATTTTAATCATATCCAGATCTTTTATTCTTTTTCAAATTTTGGTTTTCTCAATTATAATTGGAGGTTCATTGGGCAAAGTTATCCACTAAAAACAAGTACAATTTAACCTTTGTCGGCTTGTTTCATAGGCTAGTTTAGTTTGCTTAGCATGTAAGGCATGATATTTGGCATGCACTTGGCAAATGCTTAATACGAGTGGTAAGTTGGAACTTTCATATATTCTAATAGTATAAATACCATTTATTAGTTAAAAATGAAGGGGGATATTAAGAATTGAACCCATATTTTATTTACTTTTTGATAAACTACAAGTACCTTAAACGTATACCTACCAAAGAACAATGTAACCTATATTGAAAAAGGCTCTCTGCACATATCTAAAAGAAAATCTAAGGGAATAAGTCATTGTTCAGCAAGGTACACACAAATTGGCATCAAATACCATGATCTCATGTTTTATTAAATTCATTTGGCCTCCTCAGCTGTGACTATCTGAATTTCAGAATCAGGTGATAGTTTAAACTTGAGAACATTGTGAAGCTGACACACAGGTTTTACTTGCATTGTTGGAGCTTGACTTGAATCAATTACTCTTGTTCCGGAGAAAAGTTTCACTTCAGATGTTCCTGTATCTTCATGAACAACAGGAGCATCTGCACAAAGGGGTGATTTATCAAACAACTTATTATTTTAAGCAGTTCTTACAAGTGGGAAGGAAATGAGATTAAAAGTAGTTCCATAAAAGCATATCTTCCATATAATATGAGTATCTTAACAATTTGAAAGGCATCATTATTGAGTGATTAAAGGTTAGCTATTCTTCCGGCAAAATGTCTAATTCACCAATTGATTGGCAGCTAGGAAAAAAAAAAGACAGAAAATAGAGGATATTCCTCACTGGCTAATCTTCTACAAGTTTATTTTAGAGTCTGTTTGAGACTCTTAACAGCATCATGAGTGGAGAAGCAGCAATTCCAACTTCCATATAGACTACAGTTAAGTGAGCTATTGCAGGCATACTAAATAGTAGTATATAGGACAACAGGAGGCCAGATGCAGCATCAACTAATGGGTGCTACTAAACATGCCAACTGATAAAGTAGCTGTGAAAAATTATTTTTACTGGGATAAATATAAATAATAATTTTAGTAAAAAAAAAAAAAACCCATGATTCTTCAATCTAAATGAAGACAGGAATATCGACATTGTAAATCTGTTACTTGGAGGAAATGCAGAAGAACCATCTTTGGAAATCAGTTATCTCTTAAATTGACACAAGCATAAAAGCATTGACTCTTCAACATTTAACAACCAAAAAGGTCAGAGTATCCTGACAAGTGAGACGTAATTCTAGGTTCCAAGATCTACTTTCTTTAATCAGAAATATTCTGTATTAACTGTAACTCACCTTGTTCTGTAAATGCAAGACATGTGCCAATTGTCTCCTCATATTCCCCAACCTGTAGACAACAACAAAGCATAACAATTCTTATATGATCATCATGTGTTCAGAGAAAAAAGGGGGGAGAGGGAGGGAACTTGAATTGCCAGCTATAATTCAAATTATCAAACGAAAAAATAACCATAATAGATAGAAGCAACTTTTACCTGTTTGAACTTCTAGCTGAAATACAACATTAAAATTATCTGCCCAATCCTAGATATAGCATAGAAGAAACATACATCTAAACCAATGGGCGAAATTCATTAAGTATAATAGCTTCAGCAGATTCACATGAGACCACAAAAATATCATTTAAGCCCAAAAATTCCCAATAATAAAAATCATAAAGCACAAGAAATGTTATAGTAGGCAACTTACCAGCTTGAATTTGTCATCAACGATCAGTACTGGGTTTAATGTATCAAGGTCCTATCATTAACAACAAATAATATAAGCATACTTTATTAAGGTAGGATATAATAAATCAATAAAAGGTAACTTATGGATGAAGAAATGTCAGAACAATGCTAGTGACATAGAAAAGGAAAAAGAAAGGAGAGCATCCTATAGTGAAATTAGAAGTTGCAGTGCTTGTCTAGCATATATAGAAAGCTGAAACAGTGTAAGCAGTATGGTAACATCACATTTGAATCAAGATAAATAATCCTGTTTATCAAAAACAAAAAAAAGAATAATGGTCTGGTGTTGAAAATTTACATAGTTGATGAACTTGATACTCATTCAGCAAAAAACATGAAGAAAGTGTGATAGGTTGGGGAACTTACAGTAAGAACATACTTTGCATTTGGTGGAATGTCAATTAGGTCAGAAACACCATCCAAGTTAAGCAAAACATATTCATCTTGATCCTCAAGATCATGTGAAGCTGCATTTGCCTTCATATTCCTGCGCACACATCGTAAGTAAAACTGACACCATAGCAAATCTGAAATCAAGGAAAAATGATAGTTTATGCCCATGATTTTCCCCCCTCAAATATCAATAAACAAAATATTCATGTTTTTACAGTTAAAACAACATAAAAAACTTGGAGCAGGTTCAAACAACAAAAACGAGAGCTAAGATTCTGATTTTGAATCAACGGTTCAAGATGGTTATCGTTTTGCACTTGGGAATTCCAAGTTAACATAAACACAAATAAAATTAAATTATTACTTTTTTAAACAAAGTTACGAAGTGGAATGATGCAAAGCGAGATTTGGGTAATAATGCCGAACGCAAATGGGAAAAAAATTGAAATAGAAAAGATTGAAATTTAGAACCCTAACTCGAAATAACAAATGTTGAGGAGTCAAATAAGAAACACAAAACTTTTTTTTTTTTTTGACATCACGAGAAACACAAAACTTAATACCTGAATCCCACTTACTATAAGATAAATTATTGTTACAATATATTAAAGACTTCGTCAGAGGAGGCACTGTGGAGGATGTTGTAATCCTGTATGGAAGGATGTATATTATGATCATGAGACCAGATTAATCCAATGACAGATAAAAGTGGTCTATCGAAAATCACGTTGGTCCACCGTAGACGTGATTTAAAATTTTAATTTGATAATTTAAAAAATAATAAAAATATAAATAAAATAAATAAACAAAAATATAAAATGAAAGAAAATAAAACATACAACTTGACACCTAAAGCATAAAGCATCGTGATTGTGCAATTTTATCCCTAAAATTTCACAATTATATAATTTTTAATTTTAATATTAGATCAATATTATCAAACTGTTACATCATCATTTTAATATCATATTATTACTAATGTATCATATCAATATTTTTTATCTAGAAACTTGACCACACACCAACCATAGACTAATATTGTTCAATTAAAAAAAATGTCAAGGACTAAATAAATAATAAATTTTTTATAAGAAACTAAAATTATACAATTACAAACCTATAAAACTATAAACGAAAAGTGAATTCAAATCTATCTTAAATTAAAGGCTTCTGTGTATTATTGTTAAAAAAATAATAATAAGCACATTTTTAAATGAATCTCTCAATTTAAAAAAAAATAATCAATTTTATCCATTTCTCCTTTAATTCTAAATCAAATGGTCACTGAATTCAATAATATCAGCATAAAAACTAATTAAATTGTGTCATTTTTTAAAATAAATTAAATTCAATCAATTAAATACTTAAAGAATGATAATTAGTTTATAACTTTATATTTTATTCTTTTTTAGACAAAAAAACTACTTATTTCATTATAAAAATTCCAAAGACTACTTGTCATATAAAGATAAGAGGAGGAATATTGTACACTTATTATTATATATGTAAAGAGATTATTTTCATATTCAAATTCATGATCAACAAGTCATCAATACACAATTTTATCTTTTTTTAGATATAAGATATAATTAAATGGAGTACAAATTATAAATAAAATTAATGCTACTAAGTTACCTAATTTTTTTTATAGGAATTAACTAATTTTTTAAAGTGTGTGAATTAGTTAAAAAAAAGTCTTGTATTAAGGTACAAAGGTAGTATTATATAACTCAAGAATATAAATGTATACTAAATAAATCCTGGGGAAATCAAATCAAGCCTTGCAAATTAGTTTGTAATGTTAAACATTCAAACCGTGAAAATGAGTTACATGAAATAGCACACCAAAGCAGACGTAACTACAGGGAAGAGAAATGAACCAAATAAAGCACAAACATAGGGTCAATTCTAGCATGAAGTTCAAAAAGGAAGCGTTCACGGGTGGGGGAGCTTTATGACCGGAAATCAAAGGTTGATGACCGGGAAAAAAAATTAAAAAGGCAAAAAATGCAAATATATTATATTAAAGTAATAAGTTTTAATATTTAACTTGTAATAAATATAAAACCCTCAGTGTCTCTTTTTTCCATTGCAATTTCACACAAAAGGCACACTCCAATATTCACTAGCTTCTTAATACGATCCTCCTCATCCACCCAATGATCTTCACTGTCATGTAGCATGCTAAGTTTATTTCTTCCTCGCCGAGTCGCTGTTTTAACATGGTAGTACCTTGTGTTCCGATCTCCTTCAAGAAGCCATTGAGATATGGATTTTCTGGAACCAAGTTAACCCTTCTTGGTGAAGAACAAGAGCTAGTTGTTGCTGAAGCAATTTCTCAAGCCTTTGCAGGAAAGTATTAGATCTTCCTCCATACATCTTCTGAATCCCTCGTATTGTAGCCAGAAATACAAGAAACTTCTCTCTACATTCCTTCCCTCACTTTGGCAGTTGGCACCGCTGCTTAGTCTTTAAATTAAATTCAAATAGAAACATGGTATTGGTATGAGTTTTCCGGCGCTGCTCAACATTCTTACCCTTACAAAGTAGATACTTCTTGTATTTTTCTATTAAAAATTCTTTTTTTGAAGAAAAGATAATAGTAACAAACTTCATTTTTTTTATAAGAAATTATTACACAAAAAGTTCAATAGTATCCGACCTCCACTAGTCACCCGTGATAAAATACTATTTATTATAAAATAATTTTATTTTCTTTTTTATTAATATTAAATAAAATATTATACAAAAATCACATTAACGAATGACAAGGGTGGAGTTAGTGTTAGGTTAATTGTGTATCACTCGTCTTTTTATAATGTACCTTCCTTGTCATCTTTTAACGGCATATATACGTACTCGCTAATCAGTCAAACATTTGGACTGTTGATTATTTTAATAATATATTATGTGGTCTAAATTACTGCTTCCCCGGTGTCCCTCAGAAAATAATAACTTCATATTAGACTTAGACTTGGCCCAAACACAGACACTTGAGGCAAAAAAAACTGTATCAACATGTCAGTATGTCATGGAAAGAATGTGACACCTGGAAAAAAAATTGGACACTTTAAATATTGCTGTTCATGTCAAGCACAACCCTTTCAAAGTGGGGAAAAAACTAAAAATACTGTTGCTCTTGCTCTGGCAATTTGTCCTTCAAATATTGCAGAACAGCTTTAGTTCCTCTATCCAAGACAGTTCTTCGAATGCTGAAACAAGTAAAGAAACATTATCCACTCATCAGTTCAATTTCGACACCCTGCTTTCCGCATCACATGTCTAGAGATCTAGCATATCTTTATATTTTGTTTCTGCTTTGTTAGGAACTTAAGCTGCATAGCGTTTTACTTTTGTAGGAGTCAAGTTGGTCAAGTAAAATCTTAGCGAATACTAAGGGTAATTACACCTTACCCTTCGCAGTTTAACACTTCTTCAATTTACTAAGTCTAAAACTCTAGTTAAATTAAGCGAAGCTGACAAATTTTAACATTTTGCATAATTCAAAACTCAGGAGGATTTAATGACAAAATTTAGAGAGTAAGTTGAGAAAAAGCTAAGCCATATAGGTATAATTATGTAATTTAACCCTAATGCTAAAGATGTGAACACCATTAATACTTATAAAACCCAGATTTGAGAAAGCACAAGGAAAGGTCGGGGCAGGGGTACGCTACCTTCTGAGAGGATTCCCATCAAGTCTCAGTGCCTGTAGGCTTGGCTCCAGCAAACCCTGATCAAATAAATGCAATGAGGGAAAGTTATAGCACAAATGCAGATGATAAAAGTTACCGCGTGGACACTGAGACAATAAATAAATTCAATAGCACCCCATATTTCTCAAAATACATTTGTATGAGAACTATGCACAACAAAGAAATGACATCACTCAAATTTTAAATTAGAATCCACTCTCAAGTGTACCTTCTACTTTAAAGAATGACACATGTCATTTCCATTTTCTAACTTTCTCCTAATTTTAAACTTAAATTTTTTGAACTAATTATGCACATTTTTTTACTATGTTAATTATTATTTTTTCCTTAATCTATACTGTTTGGATTCTACTTAAATAATTGCTTATACATATCTGTTGGGACTTGCTAGTTAGGTCAACAAAATGACCAGCTCTCCTCTTCTGTCTTTTGAGAGAGGGACTGTTTCTCACCAGCTCGGGCGGAAGGACTGAGATGTTGTTATTAGATAGGTCAAGTTCCTTGAGAGAAGTGAGATCTTTTAACCCCTGAAAACAAGTTCATAGGTAAGCAAATGGAAAAAATAAAAATAAAAGAAAAATTTAGCATTTATTAAATAGTTCGTAGTGTGAGTGTCTATTAGACAAGTTTTAGGAGCTGAGTTTGCGTGTGTCTGCATCTATATGACTCAACCTTTAGAGGTCAAATTATACATGTATGTTAGTCAGCTCTCTGATCACTAATTTACGGGAGTATGATAAGGAATTCAACAGAGGTAAATATTGAACTATAACATTTCTCTTCAATCATCAGTCTGTAGTAGACAAAAATCCAATTTTATGAACTTGCTACTGTAAAAATACATTATCTATAATAAAAAATAAGAATAGCATTTTGACATGAAAAATACCAAGAAAATGGCAAGCGGTTTTTCAAGGTTGAGAGGAAAATAAGTGGACACTAAAAAGTTACTTTCAAGCCAATATAAACTTTTATATGGTCTGAATTCAAGAGGCATACATACAAATTGCTGGACCCTAAGCTATAACAGAATTCTAAGAGAAGATATTTTGAGAACCTAAAGAGGAAAGAAATCTGAGAAAGTGAAAGTGAGTTTTCATTAACCACTTGACTTGAGTATACATCTTTGTATTTATAGACAGAACTGATATTAGATCAGCTGTCACAACTTACTAACAGCTGTCATAACTGAACAGCTGTTAACTAACTAACAATCTAACTATCTTAGTTAAAACTAATTGAGACTGCAGTTGAATAACTGCAGGTCTCTTTAAATTACTATCATAAGTTACAGTCATTGTCTAAACAATATCAATTCAAGGATATTATCATCACTAGGGAAATAAATAGACTAGCAGTTACACATGCTTAATCCCTGTTTTCTACCCAAAAAAAAAAATGTTACCATTGGAATTGATTGAAGGGAATTCTGACTCAAGTCAAGGATCCGTAGCTGTTGCAGCCCCACTATATCTGATGGGACTTCACTGAGCCTCATTCTCCTGTTAGTGTTGTGATGCAAAAGTTAAGCACAAGCTCCCAAGAAGATAAAGGAGAATATGAAAGTTAAATTTCTGTGTATGTGTGTGACGTTGTCTTCTTACACTTGCCATAGAATTCAGGTAACCAACCTTAGGTAAAGCTCTTGCAGGTATGGCAAACTAGAAAATGCAGGTACATCTAGTAATGAAGCTGCATTACCACTTAGATCCAGGATTTGAAGCTTAGGCACCACTTCAAAGCCATCTGAAGGTATCTATTGTTCAAATGACAGATATGGTCAGTCATATCATACATCTCATTTGAATTTATAGCAGAGAATATAAGCATGTGAACTAAGAAATTTCATATTACTGTTAGGATTTCTGCCACTATCATCTCTGATAAATAATGAGGAAAAATAGTATCTGGAAATGTTTCATCACATGCAGCAGAGTACATCCCTATTATAAAAAATTTAACCACAAGAAATTTTAAGAAGTTCTAACAACTAATCATTTTGGCCATTGATTACCTTTTGATACCTGCCTTATAAAGAGTTATTTATGTTATTGGAAATTAATAGTACTGTTGTTTAGTAAAAAGAAAAAGAAAGAAGTCAACTTGACAATGATACAACTATGAAGGAATTAAAACATACATGGCCCTTTTTATTTATGTTAAGATAACTTTATAAATCATTCCAAAAGCAATAACCACCAATGGGAGAGAAAAACAACTATATATATGGATTTTACAACTGGAAAACCATATTAACTATTTATAAAGTATTATGTCCTGCAACAGTTCTATATACATTTTGACACCATTATTCATTTTATCAGAAAATTAATAGAGAGAAGCTCTCAAATCATTAGTCGTTACCTGTCTGAGGGGATTATTATCCAGCTTCAAACATGAAAGGCTCGAAAGTGATTTAAGAATTGAACCTGGCCACTCTTTAATTTGATTCTTAGATAAAATCAATGTCTGGAAAGAGCACAATATACAAAGAATTAATATAGCATTTTCAAATCAGCAGCAGGTCAATTTATGACCATAATATCTAAGTAAATTTCCCAAGCCTCAAACATTAATCAATTAACAAATTATCATTAAATCTGGAAACATATCACCATTAATAGATCCATAAATTGCTTTGAGCATGAATCTTCATGAAATAATCACTCAACAGAAAGAAAAGGGTTTACCATATAAGAAATATTTTACTTTATACAAAGAAGATGAAAATAATGGCAAAAAAACATTATCCTTCCGATTTAGAGGAAAGTTAAGGATCATTATGATTATTTTCAGTTGTAAAATATCATCACAGGCACAAAAAGAGCATAATTACAAAGAAAAAAAAATGTAAATAATAATATTATAGTACTTATTTAGTACACAGAAAAATATGAACCAACACAAGAAAATTGTTGAAAAAAATTACAATCCTTCTACTTACGACTCCTAATATACTGATAATATGTCACTCATTCCTTCTCACTCAACAAAGACAATGTCCATCTGTACCAGGAGATAATGGTTGCTAACTTATTACAGCATCTTACAGGAAATAAAACCAGAAGATAAGGTTTAACCTGGAGGGAAACACAAGAAGAAAGTTCAACTGGCAACTCCTGGATGGAGTTTCTGGAAAGATTAAGTTTTATGACCTCCCCCGATTCCCATACTTCTGATGGCACAGCACTCAACCCCAGCCCTTCCATAGAAAGTTCCTGAACACAGTTATAAATTGATGGGCAATTAGTGAGGAAATGAATGTCTATCTAAAAAATTTAATGAAACTTTAACAAAGGTATATGGATTCGTTTGTTAGTGTATAATGTGATTACACATCTCAGAACAATATAATAACATTAATGAACACATTGTCAAACTACAATGTAATCAACTTAATCATTGGTAGATAACAAACATACTCATCTTTCTTTGTTATTTTTATCCCAAAAAGACTTCTAAATTGCCAGTAAACTAACTAAATTCTCTAACCAAAAGAAATAAAAAACAAAAAAGAAGAACTTGATTTTGTCCCTCTTTTCCTGGTATAAGCACAGTGCCATGTGCCTGAATTTGATAGTTGAATTTGCACTAGATATTTAAGTATCATCTGCTTGTCAAGAAAAAAAAATTAAATATCACCTAGTAGCCTCTATTAGCAGAATACAAAATGAATTCCTTAGAAAAACTGAGTAATTTCAAGCAACTAATTGGCACTAGTATATTCTGTATATGCAATTAATGCACACAGCGATATCAACGCACTGACACAGACTACAAACAGTTTGTCATAAAATAGAAATTTATTGAATCTATGGAATGAATATTTTCCTTTTCAAGAGATGCAACACCTTTGAAGTGATAGACAATCGGGTAGCCATTGCGATCACCTCTTTTGTTGTGATTACTGCTTCAGAATCTGCAGAAAAATTTTATATTATCATATCTAACATGAATAACAGAGTCAAATTTAAGTTATACACATAATGCAGCTAACATTGTAAGATACCTTCATCTTCAGAAAGTCTGCTTCGGAGAAATTTCAGTAATGCTGGTGTAGGTCCAGATACTAATGAGCTGGTGAGAAAAAACATCAGTGAAAAAAAAGAAACATATAAATATAAATGTTGAGCTCAGAAAGGACCAAACAATTTCCTGTACCTTCGAAGAGTTCTCATCGGATTTCCACTAAGCAGAAGTTTCCTCAATGTAGTCATCTTGCCTAAACAAGAAACAAAAGGTAGAGATTCAATGTCAGTGAAGAGAATCGTCTACATTGAGAAGAATAATAAATCATGCCCAGATCCAGCACCTGAAATTATTGCTTATTTAGAACTCTTTATCACAGGGAATGTTGCACAGTTTTTACAATTTTATAACTTGAAATCAGTATAAAGAGTTGAGGTAAAGAAATTATATTCCTTTATATTTTCTGTACAAACTTGTATACTGTTCTCATTAATTACATACAACTGTTTTTTTCTCTCAAAAATAAAGAAAATTATACTTATCTTGCTGACCTTACCCATTTCAGGGGGTAACCCACTCAAAGAATTATTAGAAAGATCCAAGACTAAAAGACTCAATTTGCATGCCTCTACTGGATAGTCCTTCAGCTGTTAATACACAAAATCAATAAGCAATTGAATTAATGATGAACTATTGAGGGAGAAGAGAACAAAGCATCAGAAGAAGAGAATTGCAATATACTTATTATTGCCAACAAAATTATACAAACAAGAGCTCTTTCCATACATAATAGAAGTGATTACGAACAAATAATTTCAGCATTTTTTATGTGTGTATTTCAATTAGCATGATTTGGAAAAATAATCGTTTTTTGTTAGCTTCTAAAGAGTAGAGAGAGCTTTAAAAATAGATTATAGATTATTTCCCCTAAAATAGTGTTTCCAAGCACACTATTACTTACCTGGTTAGAGTGAAGATCTAAAGTCCCAAGGCGAGAAAGGGCCCCTATCTCCACAGGTAATGTAGAAATATTGTTATTCCTAAATTGAGAGGGAAAAAACAAACACAATATGTATCAGAAGTGCAGATGTTTTAAGTAGAAAGAAAAAACAATGCATTATGCTTTTACTAATATGAAGACTTGTATCGGGATAGGTTAGAATTTGACCCCAAATAAAGCTCTGTAAGTGAATGACAACCAATGATTGATGAAGGGATTGCTGATATTCCTACAGGAATAGACACATACCATTTCTAAATCAGAATGAAAAATGGAGAAACAAAAAAGACAAGAAAAAGTAGACCCTTGTTTATAGAACTCACTGTTTTGATGAAGGTAAACACGAATTAGATGTGAAAGGCCTCCAATGCTGGTTGGTATCCCATTCAGCAAATTTTTTGCTGCAGCAAGAATAACAATGGAAACAGGTTTACCAAATCAAAGGATTTACAAATAGGAATGATATAGTTAATTGATACAATACATGTGAACTTAGAGAACAAAGGACCTCACATGCATTGAATTCAGTAAGCATGGTCCATGATGAAATGAGATTTTCAGATATCACCGTTAGCTTGTTTCCCTGGCAAAGACAAAAAGATAATGTAGTAAGAGCACTGGTTAATAGAATAAAATATAAATTTTTTAAGGTTTAAGATGATTGCTGTCAATTAATATACTAAGTTTTGCTACTAATTACTACCTCCATATCTAGCTTAGACAATTTGGAACAATTTGCTAAATCTTCTGGCAAACTTGTAATAAGATTGATTGATCCCTGCAAAAAGAGTCATAAGCCTCATTTCATCAAATAGCATGTACATGATTATTATATGAATAAAGAGTTGGTACGAATATCAGTGCCAGTAACAGGAATTGAACAAATCCTTTTGAAACAAGAAAAAAATTTAGCCAACAAATTGTAGTACATCACTGTTTTTTCACAAGGGAAACTCCTTCCTTAATCATGCATCCTAAAGAAAATTCACTCTCCACTATTTATAATGTAGTTTTAACTTTGGATACTGATCTAAGAAGTATCTCATTGTTATAAATCAGTATGTGCTTTCTAACATTAACATAGAACAAAGTGGGCCCCTAAAGAAGCATGATCACTTCAAAGAAATAGCTGCGTCCCATTCTTTTCTCTTCTATATTTTACACTTTTATTCCAATACAAATGAGAATATCTCAATACTTACATATACTCATAACATTTTATTATGCCTACAATGAATCATGCTCACTTTTAAAACATTGATTCTCCCTTTCGATTTAAGGCTTGTGTTTTATGCTGATGTTATACTAATTTTATATTTTGGTGTTATAGATGTTTCATGTGCCATCAACATCAACATCAACAACACATTTAACCGAAGTTAATTAGGATCGGTAGTAGATGAACCCAATGATAGATCGGAAATAAGACAAAGAAAGAGAAAGGGAGAGGGGAAGAAAAAAGTGGAAATAAGACAAAAGAGAGGAAAAATAAGTTAAAATAAAAGAGGGGTGAACGGAAGAGGAGAGAAATGAAGAGGAAAATAACTAAGACAAGGGAACAACTGGAACATAGAACTACTAATGGACTTAACCCTCCACCAAGTTTATAGCTTTTCTCCACTCTATCCTAAGACATACCGTTAGTCAATCTATATCTCACTCCATAAGGTCTTGTTTAACTACCTTTCCCCAGGTAAGTTTAGATCGACCTGTACCTCTCTTTGTGTCGAGTTCTTGGTAACAAACTCTTGTTCTTACGGGAACATTCAGTGACCGTCTCATAACGTGTCTAAACCACCTCAATCTATGCTCCCTCATCTTTTCACAAACTGGTACCACTGATACCTTTCGTCGAATATCCTCATTTTTTATCTTATCCATCTTTGTATATCCACACATTCACCTTAACATCCTCATTTCTGCTATTCTTATTTTATGTTCATGTTGCCTATGTGCTGGCCAGCATTCCGCTCCATATAAAATTGCCGATCTTACAGCTGTTCTATAGAATTTTCCTTTTACCTTAAGGAGAATTTTACGGTCACACAAAAATCCCGATGCACTTCGCCATTTCATCCACCATGCTCTAATTCTATGATTTACATCCTCATCAATCTCACCACTTTTTTCAAAATTAATCCCAAGTATTTAAAAACATATTTTTTGGGTACCTCTTGATCAAGCAAATGTACTGTGTCTTGATCACCATCTCTTATCCGTGAAAATTCACACTTCATATACTCCGTCTTGCTCTTTCTTATCGTGAACCCTTTAGACTCCAGAGTTTTTCACCACAATTCCAATTTCCTATTAACAATATCTTTGGTCTCATCAATAAACACGATATCATTTGCAAAAAGCATACACCACGACACTTCCTCTTGAATATCTTTCGTTATTTCATCCATCACTAAGGCAAAGAGATGTTTCATGTGCCATAATTTTAAAAATTTGTCAGAACATATCAAGCTCCATGTTGTATCTATACTTTCTAATGGGTTACCACAACCAAATTCCATTTATAGTCATCAAAATAAATAAATTTGATAGCATTTCAAGGTTTAATTCAAAATAATCACAAGCACAATTTGAACAAAGCCCTTTTGTCAGGTAAGCAGCATAAGGCAACCACTCAACTAACATCTACACCAATAAGTTTCAGACTTTCAGCAAGACATGGCTATTACCTTTAAGTCTGACAATTCTAAGCATCTTCCAAGCGAGCTAGGAAGTTCCGTGAGCTGATTATTCGAACAATCAAGCCTAAACAAATAAATGCAAAAGCCGAGCGGTTTGCAAGGCACAAATGCAAACAGAGTAAGTACAAAAAGGAAAGTAAACTTTCTAAAATCAATCAGCCTATGAAAAAATAACACAGAATTCAGCATACTTCACAAGTGACGCAGCTGATCCAATCTCCTCCGGTATGTTAACTATTGAGTTGAACGAAACATCCAACATCTTCAACTGAGGCAGCCTGTGAACCAGAAACAAACAACAACCCAAATCCAGCTTCAAATTTTCAACTGAAAACCATACAAGTTAAACGACCAAAACTCAAACATTACAAAAACTCACTCTCCAATAGCAGCTGGAAGCTGAGAAAGAGAGTTGTGGCTAAGATTCAACACAGCAAGAAAAGGCAAATTTCTCAAATCTTCCTTCAACGATGCAATGCTATTGTGAGCCAGAATAAGCTTCTGAAGCTCCACTGCCTGTAAATTTCATTCCATTTCATTTCAAATTTCACTCCATTTTCCTAATCAAAATGATTCTATGCTATTGCAAACCAGAACATGCTTCACACTTCACAGCCTGTAAATTCCATTTCCTTTCATTTAATTGCATTTCATTTCAAATTCCATTCATTTTCCTGGTAAAAAATGATTCAAT
>PYAF01001286.1:2486291-2506154 GCA_007407185.1 Glycine tomentella
TTCCATTTTCCTAAACGACATTTCAGTTCAATTTTGAAAGGAACAGTACCTCCCACCACTTGTCGTCTCCGCCGCCGAGGCCCTCCAGATTCCGGTAAACCTCGTCGGGAATTTCTCTGCAAATCGAAAGAACAACGAAAACAATGCACGAATGAATGGAAACAAAAGGAAGAAGAAAACGACGGCGTAGTAGTGAATCGAGCAATGGAGAGAGTTGGCTATGGCTTACGTGAGGGATCGATTGGAGAGGTTGAGAGAACCAGAGGCTCTCGCCGCTTTCAGCAACCGATCCATGGCACCGTGCTCAGATCAGATCCAGAGGTGAGGATGATGGTTTTCAACTTCAAATTTCAAATGATGTTCAAAAGGATAATGATATATAATTCTTTTCTAGGCTTCACAACTTCACTATAGCATCAATGAACATGACAGTGTGCAAGTGTGCTGCTTTTGTCGATGTGGTGCAATTTCAATTCAGTTTGGTGCTCACTGTTGTTTAGTTGTCAAAGTTGGTCCGATAATTGTTCCTAGAGGGTAAATGATTTAAGGGGTGGTTAGTAATGATGGTTAGTAATTTACTCTATATATATATATATTAAAAATTTAAAATTATATAAGTATTTATTATATATAAATATATAATTAATTGTATAAGAAAAATCTATTTATATTTCAAAATTCAAAATAATATTTGATAATAATTTAAAATTCAATTTTTTTTATAAAATTCAAAAATAATAAAAAAATTATAAAATTGATTGGATCGTACAGGTCTAATCAAGATTAGGTGACCTATTTAATTGAGCTTGGTTGGGTCATCTCGGATTAATTGAATGATTAGTCCAATTGTAAAATCGACTTGATTAGACCATCATATCATGATTGAATTTGTCCAATCAGTTGAGACAAACCGGAATTCACAACTTAAATTCAATTATAAGTATAATTGAGAGTTTGGTAGCGTTACATTTTTTTTCATGCTTAATAAAATGTGTTTGTTTAACTATTAAAAATATTTAAATATTTATGTGATTTTTATTATTATTTTAATGTAATAAGACTAATATAATATTTTTATTACAATAAAAAAGTTAGTTTTAATGGAAAACTGTTTATTAAATTTGTGTAACTAATTTGTTACACTTTTCATAGATTAAGAGATTAAATTTAAATTTTTCATCTCGATCAATTTATTATTGTATCACACTTTCAACAATCAAAATGAATATTTATCTTAACTATAATGATGAAAATAAGGTGTAAATATATTTTTTAATCCTTTATATTTTTAAGGTGAGTTGAAATGATAATTTTAAAATAATAATTGATTTTGATGGTGAGATATGATTGTGAACCTAAAAAATGGAAATTATAGAAGATAGAAAATTACATAAACAGTGAATTCAACAACTGGAAAAATTTTAAAAATCTAATGAGATTCTTTTTTATTGCTGATGAATCTCACCTTTCATACACCATGTTATAGCCCCTCTTTAAAATAATGAGACTAGGTTGAATATAATTGAAAAATATAAATGACTAATACTTTTTAGCATAATGAACTATTTATTGGAATTTGGAAGAGTTTTATACAAACTTTTACCATGTGGGAAGCAACATGTTGCTAGCTGTAAGGCTATTTGTCAGGCCACGTGACTCAAAAATTTGATTTCTGACTTTCATATTGTTTAAAGTATTCTAAGCCACTTGTGATATTCTGGAACAATATTGCTGTTATGCATTTTTCTCAAAACAACAGGAGTTCTTCTCGTACAAAGAATTTGATGTTGAATACTTGTTTGATAGTCAAAAAAGAAAAAAGGATTTTTAGGCTCAAAAAGAACATCTTGTCATAGAAACATGAAAGTGCTTCTTCCTTGACACATGCATAATATTCTACAAGCGCACGACATCCTTGTCACAATCCATAAAAACAAAAATCCATTAATACATGGACCCCCTCGTTTAACATGCCATCAAATACCATTCACTAGTTATCTATCATAACTCCATGCACATAATATTATTGCTCTAGTAAAATTTCACTTTGTGTAAAAGTTCCAATCGCTGAAGCAACACCAAGCTCCAAGTAACGTACGAAAATGACCCGCCCAAAAGTTTGCTCATTAGCCTTGCTCCGTATAGGCTGCAATCTTCATTATCATTAGGCATGGAATCGGAGTTGGACGGATTTAGTCTTCCCATCCCCCACCCTTTCTCCTCAAGTTTATCTTGCCCTCGTCTTTGATTCTTATCGGGGTCTAAATATTATACTCATTCTTACTCCGTTTCTGATTCTATCTTATTTTTCATATTCATAAAAAATGGAGAAAATAGAACATTTTTTTAATTGGATTGAATCTATTATAATATGTTAAATTGAAATTTCAAGTAAATATTGTATGATCTTATTTATTTTTGGATAACTTAAAGAAATAGTGATCATGACACTTTGTTTACCAAGTTAAAATTTTAATTGCTTAGCAACAGATTAAATAAAAATTATTTGCTCACATTTATTTTTTGAGCTCAACATGAAATTAAGTAAAATTATGCACAATTATAAAAAGAACAATAATTTCATGCATGAAACAAGCATTAATCCATTAAAATTGTAAGGTTATAATAGTAGTTTAAAAATATTTATTATATCATAATAGCATTGGGATCAGGATCAACATTCCTAACCTCATCCTCAAACCCGACTTTTTTTGGAAAAATCTAAATCTGACCACAACTCCAGTCAACTCAATTTTTCTTCGTCAAAGTCAGGGAGTAGATAGATTGATTCCTGTGAAGACAGATACACTTGTCATGCCTAATCTTCATGTTACCTTATTCAATATCTCCTTTTTTCATAATTTTTTGGGACTCCCAAATTTATCCTTATGTTAGATGATTTTAGACAGCGAAAAATAAGAGTTAAAAAAAATTATAACTACATATATATAAAAAATAATGTTTAAAACTATAAAGACTAAAAAGAATGATTAAACTTTGGATAAACAATAGAATAAGATAGTCGTTAGTGCAACAAACAACTTATTACTATAAAATAATTATCCTAACACAAACAGCTTCATTTTGATCATTTTATGTCACATGTTCTAAAATCGTGTTAAATATCAACTAAAGTAATTTCAAGTAAATATTTACTTATTCGATTCTATTACAGATAGAAAATTGATTTTGAGTTAAAGTAGTATTAGATTAAATATTTTATATATTGAGTTTTATTGCTAACCTATTTTTAAAATAAAAATAACACTTAAATATAAATTATGTCACTTCGAACATCAATATAGACCTACCCTACCATGCCATTACTACTTTCCTTGTGCTCAGCATGGCCCTAATAACACATATACTCTATTTTGTTTATTGGAAAAAAGATGAATAATATTATAAATAAATTCTCTATTAACTTAAAAATTAAAAACTTGTTTGTTTAGCTAAAAAGAATTTATAATTGAAAATGGATTTTACTTCTCATTTTTAAACATTTATTTATTAATATCAATAAAAATTATTTTATTATCTTAAAAATATTTTTTTCAAAAAATAAATATAATTTTCAGGATTAATAGAACTATATGGTACTGCTATCCCTCCTTGTGCTCAATGTCAATGTTGAGAATTGCGAAGGCTTCCAACCACCAGGAAAACACGTATTTCTATTTCTGGCAATACCCAACTCCTACATCATATCATACATTGATACAAGTACAATTGCAAACCAATTGATATGTCGGCAACACTCTTATCTCAAAAATCAAAATCAGGGGTGACATGACTCTTCATAATCCCATACGCCCCTGGTTAGAATTTTGTGATTTTAGAAATAAAAATAATTTTTTTTACTGTAATATTAAGGTGAATATTAATCAATTTTATTAATAATTGATCTTTATTAAAAATCTTGTTTGGTAGCCACTTGGAGGATCTCTCAATTGGCAATTTTTTATTTATTTATAAAACTCAAACCCACCAAATATAGTGTTATAAGAATGAATTAGAATTTTGATTGTGTTAATATGATATGTTATTTTAAAAATAATTATTATATTCATAATATTTTTTACTTAATAAATAATATTTTATAAAATATGATATTATACTTATATTCATATTATTTTTTAAGCTTAACATTATTTATTTTAAAATGCATAATGTAAAGTATACTTTAAGTATATATTTTTAATAGAAAAAATACAATTTTGCTATATATATACTAGGTTTAAATATTTTTTTCCCTGGGGATTTTTTTAATTTAAGTATTTTAAAGATTTTCCTTTTGATTTTATTCCTTTAAAGATATTTTTTATATTTTATTTTAATACATATTATTAAATAACAACATGAAATAATAAATCAATAACAATGTTGAAAATCCATTGATTTGTCATATCATTAAAGAATCTAACATGACAATGCAATCATATTTTTTTTTTATAATTCATCTTTTCAAAGTAATTGATGACATCAAATTAATTTAAGAAGGATTTAAAAATATAATTTACCAAAAAATTAATACATGTGATTTTCTTATCATACTCCTTGATAATATGATAAGTCAATAGACTATTAATATTGTTATAATGTCATCAGTTAACTCAATTAATTTCACAGAAGACACTAAAACCAAATATTTTAAATCTTTAAAGGATTAAAAAAAAACTTTAAAGTGCTAAAATAAAAAATACCCGAGACCATTGAATTTATCAATAGATAACAATCAGAAAAGAAATAAAATACGATCCACAACCAAGATTTCAGATGCAAAAGTTTCTGCTGTGGAGACACAATAAAGCATTCTACTCAAGTATACCATAGCGAAAAACTTATATATTCTCTCTTTCCACGAACCTAACGCGGCATTAAATAATCCCCCTACCAACGAACCTCATATATTTTATGGCAACGCCCAGTGTTCATTATTGATATTGCATTACATCATGCGAGTACAATACCAAATCAATTGTTTAATCAAATAAATTCCAATTCTATTTTCTATAATATCTTCATTATAATATTTGTTAATGATGAAATAAAAATATATTAAATATGTTTCACCGATAAATAGTTAAATAGCAATGTTAGAGTTGCAGAATGAGATATGATAAACGTATATACTCGAAAATGGGGTGTAGTGGAAAATGAGGAAAAGTAACTGAGGAAATCATGATTAACTAAGAAAAACATAAAATAAGAAAGGAGAAAGAAAAGTAAAGATTTATTTATCTATATGAGAAAGGTTAATAACAATCTATTCTTTTAAACAAACTCTTTTATTGTTGAAATTTAATTTCCAGAAATTTAATAAAACGTGAGTCTCACATTTTAATGTGTTAGGAGGAATTATGTTAGAATATGTGCTTATTTTATCTGAAAACGAAAACAAATACCAAAAGATCTACCATAACTCTGTTAGAAAATGTGTTTAGCAATGCCCATCTATTTATATTATTGAATTGAGAACAAGCATACTAAATATTTGTGCCAGCAAGATTTCTGGTACACACGGTTTAGTTGATAGGCTTTGAAACGTTTTTGTTGCATCATGAGTGTCATCAGTAATCATACCAACAAATGGAAAAGGCTAGAAAGGAAGCTAAGTGTTGTTATGATGACACTGCTTTGTTGTGTTCATTTTCATGTCCAAAGTTGTGATGAAGTTGAAGATGGAATCAGCAGATCTGACTTCCCTCAAGGGTTCCTCTTTGGAACAAGCACTTCCTCTTACCAGGTAGTACTTCTTTACTTCTCCTCTTTTATCTGCTTTCAAATACGTTCAAGTTTTTTTACTTTTTTTCTTTATTGGAGTTACGTAGTTCTTTTCCTTCTTGAAATATATTTAAAATTTTGTTTCTGTTAATGGGAGTTTTTTGAAACAACAACAACAGATTGAAGGAGCACCATTGGAAGATGGTAGGGGTTTAAGCAACTGGGATGTTTTTAGTCATACACCAGGTAAATGGTCACTACTCATCTCATTTCAATCTATCTTGATTGCTTGTGGCGCACACAGTTATTATAGAATTATAATGATGGTCATGAATAATCACAATTTGAATTTTGATAAATTTTCAGGAAATATAAAAAATGATGAGAATGGTGACATTGCAGATGATCATTATCATCGCTATTTGGTAAATATCAACTTCATATTTTTTCTGCCTTTGTTATACTCAGACTAGTATCTGACACACTTAATCGTTGTTCTTGTGACACACTCCACAGGAAGACATTGAGTTGATGTCATCTCTTGGGGTAAATGTATATCGATTTTCTATCTCATGGTCAAGGATTCTACCAAGTACTAAATTTTATCGGTTGATCCCATAATTTTTATTTTTTTAAAATTTCTGCATAATTTGATCTTCTTGAGGTGTAACAGGAGGGATATATGGGGACATAAATCCAAGTGGGATAAAGTTCTACAACAAGATTATAGACAATCTTCTGCTTAGAGGTGAAGTAAAACAATGCCAATATCCACTTGATTTTTTATTCCATCTACTCCATGCATAGTGCTACTTTGTCTTAGACTTGAGATTGATATTATTCAGTGTTGATTATGTGTCAAGACTCAAGACATTAGAAATAACTCTCCTAAAAGTAAAAACTATGCTGTTAAGCCAAACCTCAGAAATCGTTTAATATTATATGATGAATGCTAGTGCCTAGTAACACTTTCTAGTATTTTGTTTCTTACATATTCTTTTTATTTTGGTTGAAATTCCAGTGGATTGGTCTAGTTTAAGAATACCACCTATATTGAATGGAAAATGGGACCCATATATTAAGATTCAAATTTATGTGGGTCCAACTAGTTTGGATTGGTAATGTGACTCATTATGTGCATGTTTGGATTTCATTCCAAACCTAAGTTTGGGCCAACCTCCATTCTCAGGAAGCACCAATTGTCTTGCTTGGGTTATGCTTCCTACACCCAGCATATTCCCAATACATCCAACATTGTACAATTAATTTTCGAAAATACCTTTGTAAAAACGGACATACACCATTCAGTTTCTTCTTCTTCTCTCGCCTGTTTTCATTTGCGCAGCGTTCTCCTTCTTCTCCACCTTCATCATTCATTCGTGCACCCAACATTGTGGTTCATCTGCTGCTTTGCCGTTTGTCTTTGATTTCATTGGATTTTTGTCTCCTCCGTCGTGAGTTTTTTCTCATCCGTTGTGTTGAACGTTTACAGATTGATAATCCATATGACTACGGATTACCAATCCATATTGTCAATCCATATGCCTCTTAATCCATATGACTCATACAGATTGGTAATCTGTAAGAGGGTAAAGTTGGAAATAAAAAAAATATATTGGGTGTAGAAAGCATAACCCATCTTGCTTTTTGGTGAATGTATGTTGAACTTCATGCCACCGCATGTATACGGGCAAAGTAAACATACCTTAAATGGAAAATAGGACCTACATAATAGCATTTCTCGGTTTATATTTATAACAACATTAAATTGCCCTCAGCTGTACCTAAATCTAAACATGGTGTACCTAATCCAGGGATTGAGCCATTTGTGACAATACATCATCATGACTTGCCACAAGAACTGGAAGAAAGATATGGTGGTTGGATTAGTCCCCTGATACAGTAAATCTGCAGCTCTCTTTTTTTTTACTCATATATCTGCAGCTCTCATTTTTGTTTACTCATACATAATGCTGAAGGATTTGAAATTTATCAATGAATTGTCCTGTAAGATGATGATACCCCTACATAATCATTGTTCAGAAGTTTATGCTAAGAGAGCAGTGAAACTTTTACAACTGTATACTTCCTTTTTTGTAGGAGAGATTTTGTTCATTTTGCTGAAATTTGTTTTAAGAGCTTTGGAGACAGGGTTAAGTACTGGACTACCATCAATGAGCCAAGCCTGGTTGTAGAGTTTGCCTATATGAGAGGAACACATCCCCCTGGTCACTGTTCCCAACCTTTTGGAAATTGTGTCGCTGGTAACTCTGATGTTGAACCTCTCATTGCCATGCACAATATGTTACTTTCACATGCCAAGGCTGTTGAATTATATCGCAAGCACTTTCAGGTAACAAACTATCATTTGTTGTCATATTTTCTAGGTTACTGGAAAGAGTATTAGAGGCCAAGATGTGAGTTTAATTAGTGAACCACTCATGCTAATCCAGGCAAAGCAAGGTGGAACCATTGGCATTGTTGCACACACCTTCATGTATGAACCATTTAGAGATGAAGAATGTGATAGACAAGCTGTGAATAGGGCCTTGGCTTTTGTCATAGCCTGGTAAGTTGCTAAGAAGTACCATTTTCGTGCAACATAATCAACAAGAGGTTTGCTTATGACAATAATGCCTAAATAAACTACTATCTAGTAAAATATTGATGAAAAGAATTAGCAGCACACAATCCTTTTTATTTATTTTTTTTAAATTTCCTACTCTTTTGGTGGCAAGAAGGCTCTTAGATCCCTTGGTTTTTGGTGAATACCCACCTGAGATGCGCTCGATCCTTGGCAGTAAGTTGCCAATGTTCTCTCTTAAGGAAAAGGGTCTCATAAAAGGCACCATAGACTTCATTGGCATCAATCACTATGGAAGTCTCTATGCCAAGGACTGTTCTCTCAATGCTTGTTCTCTTGGAGCAGATCATCCAATAACTGGTTTTGTAGAAACAACTGGAACAAGAGATGGCATTCCAATTGGTGAACAGGTACCCTTATGTACTCCACATGCTCTTATAGTTGCATATTTGTTAGTGGTTACTTAAATTTTGATTGAGGAATATGTATTGAACATAATCTGTGATATAATAATTTCCTTTGTTAAGCAGACAGGAATGCCACAGTTCTTTGTGGTTCCAAGAGGCATGGAGAAAATTGTTGACTACATTAAGATGAGATACCATAATATGCCCATGTATATTACAGAAAATGGTGCGTAAACATTGATTACACAATGACTAACATTTCTGTTATCAATTCTAGTACTCACAAATATATATAAAAATATCGTTTTATTTTCACCTTGTCATTTTCAATTTGTATACGAAATCAAGAATGGACATAACTTTGAAAATAGAAACAGAGAAAAGGGGTGGTACTTCCTTAGGTATCAATATAAAAAAAAACGTTTGTGTTTGTTTCAAATATAAATTTCAATATATTTTACCTTATTTAATAATTCTCTTTTAGAATATTCTTCATTTAATTGAGATTTTATTTTTGGTTGTTCTTTTTAATTCTTGATATCAAGTTCCAATGAAAGATAGGTTGAAAAAATATTAGTAATTTTAAATTGAGATTGATGTAATTAAATAATGATAAAATAACTCTCTTAATGTGAATCAATTTTTTTTCTTTATTATCGAGACCGAAGTACTATTTTTTATGATTATTTGTGAAAATATGAAGTGAAAAAAGAAAGTTGTTTCCAAAAAATCTCATTTTCTCCCATTTGTTTTAACCTGGCCTAGTTGCTTGATCACTTAATACTGGCCATTTTATCTTGAAGCAGGAGACCAAGAACAGTGACTATGGAAGGTCTCTTTTTGTTATGTATGTTTGGCTCTTGAGAAATGAGTTAACTAACAAATTTTGGATTGTTACATAAAATTTGTTTCCGGATATTCTCCACTGCTGAAGCCGGATGTGACAATAAATGATTTACTACAAGATTTCAAACGAATAGATTATCATAAAGCCTACCTTGCAGCTCTGCTTGGATCCATAAGGTGAGTGATGATAACTGATAAGGATTAATATATGAGTAACATCTTTGTTTATGGTTATTTTCAATTACTATATTTGTTAAAAATAAGTAATTTTATTATAGAGAAATGATATATAAATATTTCATTATTTTAAATATTTTTTTAATTTTCTTACTTATTTTTATCTCTCATCTTATCGTATAATAGATTTTATTATATGTATACTTTTTTCTCCTTTTGTTAAATATCATATTGGGAGTGCATTTAATATTTTTCTTTATGATATGCAGGAAAGGTGCGGATGTAAGAGGATATATGATATGGTCATTGTTGGACAATTTTGAATGGACAAGGGGCTATGGCATGAGATTCGGGCTATATTATGTGGATAGACACACTCTTGAACGAATTCCCAAACTTTCTGTTAAATGGTTTTCTACTTTCCTCAACAACACTATCCACACCAATAAAAGAGAAGACTTGAGCAAGCAACAACTTGGAAGCAAAGATGTGAGAAATGCTAATTTTGATTTTATTTGAACTATTCCGTTAATTCAGTTAACATGTTCTTCATCAATAATAAAACTAATCTATTTATTGTTTCCCCCGACATTCCAAGGATGTATTTTGCTTCTATTGTACTTCAACTCGAAGTCTTTATATATATTTTTCATTTTTGATTCTAAATCATATAGTATTTATTGATTTTAATTACAAATGACTTTGTTATCCTTGACAAGTATAAATACTTGTGTATTTATTGGATTTAGTCATACGTAAATCGAAGATGCATGTCTTGAAGTGTGAGCTAGTTCAACTTGTAAAGCAAAAACATCTAGGTGGGAACCTCATCTGAGGTTGAATTGCAACACTTTTAGGTCAACCCAATTATTTCGCTTAAAGATAACTTTTACAATTAGTAACAAACTATCTATTATCTCGTCATCTAATCTTATCAAGACAAGGAAAAATGCTTACAAAGAGGATCTAACATAACATGCCAGAGTGATAATGATGCAATTGGACTCTGGCGACAGTGCTTTTCGCTCACAACATCGAAACCATTTTCTGCTGAACTAAAAACTTAATGGTAAATGTTGAGATATGATTTTGATATTGTTGAGATATAATTAATTCTGATTGTAAATCCCTATAATCAAAGGATTCCATCATTAATTGTACACAAACACTATCATTTCTATTTCGTTGAGTTTAATATATTATGTATTGATGTATATATATATATATATTAGTTTAGTTTGTTAATTATTATTTTTAAATATATGTATATGGATTTTTTTTAGTCTCAATTATTTATGGTAATATGATAATTTAATTTTTGTGTATTTTTAGAGTCATATTCTAATCATATAATTTTTTTTTAAATTCAGCAAACATTTCAAAGATAATGAGTCTCTTAATTCACATTACAACAAATGAACAAAGTGGCATGTACATGTATATTTATTTGTTTTTTTAAAATTTTTAATTATAGACTAATTTTGAATCCATAACAATGAGAAAAAAATGAAACACTTATTTTTTAAAAATAATTTTAAAAGAAAGAGGAAAACAAAAATAATTTAAAAATATTATGAATAAATTGGTATTTTAGTTTTATTCTCTACATTTGCTAACAAATTAAGGGATCTGAAAATCTATTTTTATTTATATTTTTAGTCATAAATATCACCTTAATTTTATTTGGTTTATAATTTGAAAATAAAACTGATTTTATTATTTCTATTTTTAAGCATTGAAATACAATAAATAAAAATAAAAATAATTAAAATTTATTATTATTTTTTTTGTCCAGTAAAATAATTAAGCCATGATAATTTAGTGACACATTTCGTATATTTTTATATTTATATCAACGCAACAATTTATTTGATAGGTAGTTAATGTGATGTAGACCAATAATTTAATTTTCTAATTTTCTTAAGTGCTAATTAAAAAGTTTATCTTTCGTCTTTTTTACACAGAGAAATATATGCTGTGAGGAAAATGAGGTCACTACATTAGGTACAACTTCGAATCTTTTTTCTCCGAAAACAAATCCTTCACTCATTTTTTTAGTTAAAATCCCCCACTCATTAAGAAATTAGTTATATTTTTTAAATATCATAGAACTTTTCACCAGTAAATTGAAAATGAAATGAAATCGTAAAATAGGTAAATATCATAAAATTATTGCATTTTATTATCCCGTTTGTACTATCCACTCATGACATATTAATAAATTGTGAATATATTAAATATATACAAAATAATAAATCCAAGAAATGATATTAATTATTCGTCTTCTATATACCATAAAGTTATGAGAGAAAATAATATGAAAATAAAAAAAGGTTACTATCCTAATGAATTTTAAGTTTTACATGAAACTAAAATAAAAAGATCTTACCAAGAAAAAAACCAAAAGCAAACACATAGTACAAATATATAATCGAACGTGATATATAACATAGCAATCTAAATTTAAATTATTTGTTGCAATGATTATACTAAAAATAACTTTACGTACATGTTGTTCACTTGTCAGCAACTTCTATCTCAATTGGAACCTACACAGCCATACGACTTAATTAGCAAATGAACATCATCAAGTATTTTAAAATTCCTTGCCAGAAAAATTCAAAACATAGTCAACCACAAATATGAAAAAAGAAAGATAATAAATATGTTTTACAAAAGGAAATTTAGAATATCTTCCTAATAAACATGAGTTGGTTTTTTAGAAGTCAACTTAGCTTCTTGTTTAACACAATTTTTTTTTTTACATGAAGTTTTAACACTCAATTATATTTAGCACACGAAAATATTTGAAGCTGAATATAACATTAATTTGACCAAACCCAAATAATTGGATGTATAATAAATGGTCATTCATGTGATCTAAAAACTCATTAAAGTGTTATATGTAAAATTGTTAATTTTAAAATTGAAAGATTTTAATATTGTCCATTTTAAATATATCTGAACCAATTATCATGGTCACTTAATCAGTAACCATTAATTTTTTAAAATTTCCTGAAAAAAATAATTTTTAAAATAAAAAAAAAATATATCGTTCACTTGATTTTTCTTAAAAGAGATTCACTTGAATATCACAAATAAAAGAATAAGGAGAAAATATAATTTAAAAAAAATGTAAAAATGAAAGAACAAATATAAACAATCAATAGTAGAAAAGTAAAAGCAGGAAAAAAAATTAAAATACTCTAAATTTTTAAATCATTTTATAAAATGTAATTTTTTTTAAGTTAAACCGAAAATATTTTAAAAAATCTTAAACAAAAAATAATTGAACTCCATTTTTAAATTTTCCTTTTTTTATGCCAATTTTAAAACTCAGTTTGGTCTGTTTAATTGTTTAATTTTACAACTGAAATGATTTTAAACTACCCATATTATGATGGTCCCACAATTGTGCAGGTGTGTAACTAAACTGCTTTTTTTTTTTTTTTAAAAAAAAGATCATTTTTGTTTTAGTTATTAATATGTTAATGTTAAAATTGAAACTGATGAATAAAAATAATTTTGAAAAGATTGTAAAAGAAAATAAAAATATAAAAAAATAGTAAAGTAAATACAGAAAATTATTTTTAAAATATTCTGAATTTTTAAAACCATTTTAGAAACCATTTTATAAAATTAATAAGTTTAATTTTAACATGAAAAATATTTAAACAAAAATGAATCCAAAAATATTTCTAAAAAAATAATTTCTAAATTCACATACTCATTTTAATTTTAGAAGTGTATGTTCACACATCACAATAGTCGCATAGTTGTTAAATTGAATGATCGACTATTTTCAACTCAAACGTTATGTTCATGCGTCATATACTCACCAAAAGAATAAAGAATGAGAAGAAAGAAAAATAAAATAAAATAAAATAAAATTTGCAGCCAAAGAAACTAGGAAAAGAAGAAATCTTTATGCATACATGATTCTAATTCAGAGATGATTGTATTATGAATTTTTCAAGTCTATTGTTTCTATTGGTTGATTAGCATTTAAACACATTGTAAAACAATACAGATGGAAAAAAAATATCACACATTGATTTTAAAAAAATATCACTCCATTATACCCAACATAAGAACAGGGGAAGGAAAAGAAAATGAAAATAAAATTTGTAGAAGAGAATAAAAAGGAAAAAAAAAAACCCTCTACACTTAAGCCAAGAATTGTAGTTCCTTTAAATACTCCTCATTCTTGTTAAAGGAAAATAGCATAATCAACCAGGGCAAACACATAAGATAACGACAAATAAGATGCAAAAACTGATAAGGTATAAAAAATACTTAATGGCTTAAGGCTTTCCGAAGAGCCCATCATATTCTTCGATAGTTTCACTCATACTTTAATAGTTATTCTCTTATTCATTGCTTAATCTTAAGCTTGTGTAAAATCCAAGAAAAAATTGTTAAGTAATGAACAAAGTAATGTTCACACACACACACACACAAAAAAAAAAAAGATAGATCAAGTACCATTGCACATGTGACTGACAATTTCAGTCTCCGATCTTATCCCATAAATTTTTTTGTTGTCAACAAGCGTTGAATTAAATTAAAACAACAAAAGTCGTAATAAATAAAGGAAATTAAAATTAGAGAGATTTGTATTGGGGACAACATTGTTAATGCATTCTTGGAAGCGCATCCATTGCAAAAAATAAATGACAACATGAAAATAAACTAATGAAGAAGGATTCATTCATAAAAAAACATGAAAATAAACTAAAGAAGAAGGATTCATTCATAAAAAAATAGATTCAAAATGTTATGAAAATAGAAAATGAAATAAAGAAACTGGAAATATATTACGAATATACCTATAAAGAAAATTTAAAATATAATGAAATTAAATAGAGATAAAATAAAGAACCTAGAATTCGATGGGGCAGATCATAGGATGCTCATAGGTTAATTTGTTGGGAAGGGCCCTTCGCATCTGCACTACTATGGATGAAATAAATAAAGTATATAAACATCTCTTCAAAGTAAATTAAACACAAAATCGATTAACATTACCGACCCATCTCAGTGAGGGATGAATGGGTTTGATAATTTAATCCTGCAAATAATTTGATGAATGAGTTATCAAAATTCAAACATGTCCTAATTCTTTAATTACCCTACCATGACAGCACGATCCAAATAATGCTACTGTGTTTTTTTATTAAAATATCATGATAATAGTTTTCTTCAAAATATACAGCATAATTGCATAAGTTAGAAGCAATATAATAATTAAATATTTGAGCACCAACACCAAAAAAATTAAATATTTGAGCATGTGATGTGGTGGGATTGATGCCACTCCTCACCTTAGAAAGGTGCTCAGTTAACAAGCTTTGAAACGTTTTTGTTGCATCATGAGTGTCATCACTAATCATAAGAACAAAATGAAAATGCTAGAGAGGAAGGTAAGTGTTGTAATGACACTGCTTTGGTTTGCTCATTTTCATGTCCTAAGTTGTGATGAAGTTGAAGATGCAATCAGCAGATCTCAATTCCCTCAAGGGTTCCTCTTTGGAACAAGCACTTCCTCGTACCAGGTAGTACTTCTTTACTTCTCTTTTCTCTGCTTTCAAATAGGTTAAACTGTTTAAGTAATTTTATTTTCTCCCTAAAATACTTAAAATGTTGTTTGACTTGTTTCTGTTAATGGGAATTTTCTGAAACAACAAAAAACAGATTGAAGGAGCACCTTTTGAAGATGGTAGAGGTATAAGCAACTGGGATGTTTTTAGTCATACACCAGGTTTGTGGTGACTGGTTATCTCATTTCAATCTATCTTCATTGCTTGTGGTGCACACAGTTATAGTATTAAAATGATGGACGTGAATAATCACTATGAATTTTGATAAATTTTCAGGAAAGATAAAAAATGATGAGAATGGTGACATTGCGAATGATCATTATCATCGCTATTTGGTAAATATCAGTTTCATATTTAACCTGACTTTGTTATACTATGACAGTATAACTGGTATTATTTACTCACTTAACTGTTGTCCTTGACCTTGGACAGGAAGACATTGAGTTAATATCGTCTCTTGGGATAAATGTATATCGATTTTCTATCTCATGGACAAGGATTCTACCAAGTAAGTCTTAAAAATTTACATACTAGTTTCCATAATCTTATGTTTCAAATTGTATTCTTAATTTGATCTTCATGAGCTGTAACAGGAGGGATATATGGGGACATAAACCCAAGTGGGATAATGTTCTACAACGAGATTATAGACAATCTGCGGCTTAGAGGTAAATGACAATGTCAATGTTCACTTGGTTATCTATATTCCATAGTGCTACTTGGTTTTGACTTTAGATTGAGAGTATTCAGTCTTGGTATGTTTCAAGGCTTTAGACATGAGAAATAACTGCTAAAAGTAAAAACTAAAGCTGTAAAGTGAAACCTCAAATGGCTTCATATTATATGGAGGGTGCTAACAATATTTTCTTAAACACTCTCTTCACAATACATTAACAACTATTGGCTACATTATTGTTTGTCCTACTAGTTTGGAAATGAGACCTATCAAATGGAAAATGAGACCTACATACAAACTCACATGAATTTTCCCTAATAACAGCCTTGGCACAACAGTAAAGTTGTGTCTTGGTGATTTGTGTTAGTCATGGGTTCGAATCTGGAAATAGTCTCTTTGCATATGCAAGGGTAAGGCTGCTTACAATATCCCTCCCACTTACCTGCACATAGCGTGTAGCCTCCGGGAAATAGAATACGTAATTTTCTTAGTTCTTTTTTAGCAGCGTGTGCTTTCATATTCATAACAGCGTGCATTGTCCTAAGCTGTACCTAAATCTGAACATTTTATTTAATCCAGGGATTGAGCCATTTGTGACAATTCATCATAATGACTTTCCACAAGAACTGGAAGAAAGATATGGTGGTTGGATAAGTCCTCTAATACAGTAAATCTTCAGCTCTTTTTTTTTTTTTTACTCAGAATATATAATAATAAAGAATTTGGAATTTTATCAATTCTTCAATATTCTCCTGCATAATCATAGTTCAAAAGTTTAAGCTAAGACAACAGTGAAACTTTTATAACTGTATACATTCTTTGTTGCAGGAGAGATTTTGTTCATTTTGCTGAAATTTGTTTTAAGAGCTTTGGAGACAGGGTTAAGTACTGGACTACCATCAATGAGCCAAACCTGTTTGCAATCTTTGCCTATATGGAAGGAACATATCCCCCTGGTCACTGTTCCCCACCTTTTGGAAATTGTAATACTGGTAATTCTGATGTTGAGCCTCTCATTGCCTTGCACAATATGTTACTGTCACATGCCAAGGCTGTTGAATTATACCGCAAGCACTTTCAGGTAACAATAAAATTTCCTAAACTAGCATTTGTTGTCACATTTTCCATGTTATGGGAAAGAAGATTAAAGGAAAATGTGGGAGTTTAATTAGTAAACTACTCATGCTAATCCAGGCAAAGCAAGGTGGAACCATCGGCATTGTTGCATATTCCTTCATGTATGAACCACTTAGAGATGAAGAATGTGATAGGCAAGCTGCTGGTAGGGCACTGGCTTTTGACATAGCCTGGTAAGTTAAGAAGTGCCATCTAATACCTGCAACAAAATCAAGAAGACTTTTGCTTATGAAAATCTTGCCCACAAAAACTATTATGTACATTATTAATGTAAAGAACTGCAGCACACGATCCTTTTATTTTTCATTTTCTGAAAAACTTTTCCTGCTCTTTTGATGACAAAAAGGGTCTTAGATCCTCTTGTCTTTGGTAAGTACCCATCTGAGATGCGCTCTATCCTCGGGAGTAAGTTGCCAGTGTTCTCTCTTAAGGAGAAGAGTCTCATAAAAGGGAGCATAGACTTCATTGGCATCAATCACTACGGAACTCTCTATGCCAAGGACTGCTCCCTCTCTACTTGTTCTCTCGGAGCAGATCGTCCAATAAAAGGTTTTGTAGATAGAACTGGATCAAGAGATGGCATTCCAATTGGTGATACGGTATCTTATAAGTATTCCAGCTAGTCTTTCATTATGTTATGGTGTTTACTGAAATGTTTGATAAAGGAATAGGTATTGAACATAATCTGTGATATAACTTGTTTTAAGCAGACAGGACTACCACTGTTCTTTGTGGTTCCAAGAGGCATGGAGAAGATTGTAGACTACATTAAAATGAGATACCATAATAAGCCCATGTATATTACAGAAAATGGTGAGTGAACATTGATTACATAATTACGAAACAATTTCTGTTTTTCATTTCTGCTACTCACAAATAATTTTAAAAATGTCATTGTCATGTTTTTTTTTTAATTTTTTTTCTCATTTTCAAATGTTTGTATATGAAAGAAAGCAACTTTGAAAACAGAAACAAAGAAAAGGGAGTAGTATTTTTAATGATTGTTAGTGAAAATATGAAATGAAAACAAGAAATGAGTTTCCAAAATCTCATTAATTTTCTCCCATTTGTCTTAACACGGTGTTGCTTGATCACTTAATACTGACCATTTTATCTTGAACTAGGAGACCAAGAACCGTGACTATGGAAGGTCTCTTTTTGTTATGTATCGCCTTGGCTTTTAAGAAATGAGTTAATTAACAAATTTTAGCTTGCTACATAAAATTTGTTTCAGGATATTCTCCACCACCGAAGCCAGATGTGACAGTATATGATTTATTACAAGATTTCAAACGAATAGATTATCATAAAGCCTACCTTGCAGCTCTGCTTAGATCCATAAAGTGAGTGATGGGGACAATTATATGAGCAACAGGGTTATTTTCAATAAACACTTTGTTTGTTGACAAAGGGTAATTTTATTATGTGCAGGAAAGGTGCAGATGTAAGAGGATATATGATATGGTCATTGTTGGACAGCTTTGAATGGGACAATGGCTACGACGTAAGATTTGGGCTTTATTATGTGGATAGACACTCTCTTGAACGAATTCCCAAACTTTCTGTTCAATGGTTTTCCAGTTTCCTCAACAACACTATCTTCACCAACATAACACAAGACTTGAGTGAGCAACATCTTAGAAGCAAAGATGTGAAAAATGCTAGTTTCAATTTTATTTGAACTATTCTGTCAATTTCGGTTAACATGTTCTTCATGGATAATAAAACTGATCCAGTTATTGTTTCTCTCGACATTTCGAGGTTGTAAACTGCTTCGATTGTACTTCAACTGAAAGTCTAAATGATAGTATGGAGAAAATAGAATCAAAATTCACTTTGAGTTTTGGTAAGTCATCAATGTCTGGCTTTTGATTGAATGACATGTGCAACTCAAAATCTTAATTCTCTTATTGATCAATACATTGATTTGTAAACAAGAACAAGTAACTATATGGCATAAATTCTTGGCGCAGGCTAGAATGGAAAAGTCACTCATATCTCCCATCATGGGAAACAAGGCTGGTCTGCAGGATATAGATTTTTTTTTGAGATATGTGTAAGACTACGGCTAATTTTTAAAAATAATATAATTTAATTATTTAATTTGAAAAAGGGGGCAAATTTAACAAAAATTGGCAATTTGGGGTAGTGAAACACGCCCAGCTGGGGCGTGTTTAAACAAGCCCAGATGGGGCGTGTTTCACCAGATGGCGCCACGTGGCAGCAGCAACAGTGTCCTAGGGTTTCCGCAGCGTTTTCGTAAATTACGGAAGCTCGTAACTTTTGACTGGGACGTCTGATTGACGCGAAACCGGTTGCCACGCGCTCGAAATTGAGAGGAGAAGGCCTGGGCATGTTCCCGAAGGGTTTATGTTTTAGGGTTTCAAATTTTGGATTTTGGGTATCGAATTTAGGGTTTCGGATCTAGGGTTTAGGGTTTTAGATTTAGGTTGATGGATTTCAGATTAGGTTAGTGGTTTACGTTGTCATTAGGGTTTCAGATTTTGGATTTTGGGTATCGAATTTAGGGTTTAGGATCTAGGGTTTATGGTTTAGGGTTTCAGATTTAGGTTGATGGATTTCAGATTAGGTTAGGGGTTTACGTTGTGATTAGGGTTTCAGATTTTGGATTTTGGGTATCGAATTTAGGGTTTAGGATCTAGGGTTTATGGTTCAGGGTTTCAGATTTAGGTTGATGGATTTCAGTTTAGG
>PYAF01001286.1:2533812-2561861 GCA_007407185.1 Glycine tomentella
GTTTTTAATATAAATTTTATAAAAATTAATATAAATTTTATAAAAATTGTTGTTGGTGGGAATTGAACCTTGGACTCCTTGATTATTAAAAATCAAATATTACCATCTTCTCTAGTTTTCAATATTGAATATATGTTACAATAAATAATATTTGAGACCCCTTAATAAATAATATTTGAGGTCCCTTATTTTTTGGGGCTCCTTATTTTTCGGGGCCCTGTGCGGTTGGACACCTTGAGTGGGTCCAGAACCGCCCCTGGTTGCTGCAACATAGGGAGTTGGGCAAGGTCCTGCCCAAACCCAACGAAAATTGCTGATGAATGGACCTGAACCTGATAAGAGCCTTGCTCTGTGTCTCGGCTTTTGTAATTGTTTTGGTTTGCTTTAGGCAGGACCAGGAGACAGTGACATTTTCAATTTTTCATGCATAAGAAATAAAACACAATCAACAAAGTCAACTTGTTGCTATAATAACGTGCAGTTTCTCTCTCTCTCTCTCTCTTCTGAATTTAGGGTTTTGTTGCTCATTTGTTGTGTTATTTTGGGGATACAAATGTTAAGGGTCCGTATTCAGTACTGTCGATTTTGTCGTTGACAGTGTCATACTTGCACCAGGAGCATGGTGGCGGTAGCGGCAATTGAGGTTCAGCAAAATTATATATATATTAACGTAATTTAACATATTATTAGTATAAATTATAATACTACTATATCAATAGCTCAATTTTCATCAATAAAGTCTATTCTTATATGAACAAATAATCTATATTTTTCTTTTTTTAGTAATCCATCATTATCATAATTTTATTAAAAGAAAAGGATTTAAAAGGATATATAATTCTTGTAGTTGTCCTACCGATGTCGGTGCGTATAGTCAATAAACTTGAAAAAGATTTGCAACATACAAAGTTTTCGTGGGTTCACATTCATGGTAGTCTCTAAGTTGTTGCAGTAAAGGATGGGTTAATTAGTCAAGTTTACTTCAGAATCTACATCAAGACTTGACAATTACATTGAAAGAAAGCACCCTATACTTTCAAGAGGCACGTGGGAAAATATTCATCGCTTGAAATTAGAAAGGTGAAAACATGGTACACCGGGATTAGTGGAGCTTGTCTACTGATTGTTACCGTAAAATCCTACTCCCTCAAATCCAAAATACATAACGTTTTACAAAAAAAATATTTTTAAATATATGTCACTTTATAAAATCAATAATATATTAAATTTTTTTTAAGAATATCCGTAACAATTTCTTATAAAAGTAATATATAAAAAGAATAATTAAATGAATCATTAAAAAATAAACGAGCATTGGCCACCCAATTATATTATTGACTTTTATTATAACTAAAAAATTTAAATAAAAGATATAATTTATCCTTTGCATCACAAATCAATATTAAAACTAATTTTCTTTTGGTACTCCCACTTGGTCACTTGAAGAAAAAAATGATGGTGAATTTTTTTCTCACCATAAATTTTTAAATTGTCTTTTGAGGAAAAGAAAATCCTTACTAATTTTAGTCTTTAAACCTTCCCATTATTCTTCATTCAAACAAACTCAGGTACTAGAGTGGTAAAATATTATCATAAAAAAAAAGAGTGATCAAATATTCTACTTGTCGATTCTGAGCAGCAGTGACTTATATCCTTTGAATTCAGTTTCATTGACTATGAAAAAAATACACACAGTAACGGATAAAATATTAAAATTTAATTTTTACAGAAAATATTAAAATTTAATTAGAATGCATTAATATTATAAAAAAAACCATAATCTGATCATGCATTATTATGGATAATACGGTTGCTAATTTTTATTTACTTTAAAAGTTAAGCTAAAATATGTTGATTGATTTTAGTCTTCAAACTAATTTTTCGTTTGATTTATAATCCGCGCGGCCATCAAGTTTCTTCATTTAATGTTGATGTGATAATCAATTTAGTATTTATTTATTTATTTTAATTTGATCTAACATGGGGATTGTGGTTATAGAGGTGAGGCATTGGCAAAAGAAAGAATAGTAGATTATGAGAAGGTTATTAATAGTTGCATGAAATGGTCCCCAACTAGAAAAACAAATCCTATCAAATTAAGGCCCCACCAAAACACCAAAGAGTGAGAGAGAGATCCCCAAATGCCAATGATTTTCCATGCAAATGAAAGGCACAATCTGCTTTACAGGAACCTAAAAATCCACCTATGTTTGCTCAATCCAAGCAATGCCCTCTCTCTCTCACTTCCAATCCTTACAAGTGCCAATTCTCTCTCCTCTCTTCTCAGCCGCCTATATAATCTGCACCAAAGCTCCTCCTTCCTTCCACGTGGCAAGGGGACCACCACCTTAGGGTGGGCCCTACCACACAAATAGTGTCCATGCATCCTCTCTCTGCTGCCATTCTTGATCCATCTTATAGTACATCAAATGAGAAATCTTGGGTTGGTCACGCGGTTTGGGTTTTATGTTCCAAACACTATATAGACTCCTCCAATTCTTAATTAAGATCTGCAAAACTGGGTTTCACAGGATTTGCCTGTTGGAGTTACTCTTAAAATATCTTCTATGAATACCCCAACAACAATTTTGACGTGCATGTTGAGATCAATTGGTATGCTAGATACTACTAATTAGCTAGCAGTATGTGGTACTTCAATTTGATTGAGTAATATTCTATTATATATGTCTTAATTTTGTTGCAATTAAGTACACAACTCATTTTGTCAGTTTCCTTATTCATAAGGAATAAATTAACAAAATAATGTATATTCTATTTTGAGCATATTTGTTAAAAAATGAAAATATAATTCCTTCTAACATTTTATTCAAAAAATGCTAGAAGGAATTAGAATTTTGCTATTTAATATTGTTATTTGGTTTGAGTTCAGTCATTCATTGCTCAATATGGTCAAACTTGAGTTACAAAAGATAAATTGTTGCAATGCATTAATTGACGATCGAGGAATATTAGATATGGACGGATTTAGGAATTAGGGCGGTGTCGCAGTGATGAAATGATGGTGAACGATTTTATCTACAAAAAATGACAGTGAATGAGACATTTTAATTGTCACTTATTGGTTTAATCAATATTTTCACATTTTACAAAGGCAAAGAAATTTGATTTTCATCATTAAAGTTGTGGGTGGGATTAACATGGGAAAAATCATATTGATAAAAAACTAAAGTTCCATCAGAAGAAAATAACAAAAAATTCTGATGTCTAGCTAGTTAATTATGGTTAAATGGATGTTGTAATTAATGGATAATAGTTATATAAATTTCATTGCAGTGATACTGTTAATGCAATTAAACAACTAAATCGACAACTTTGCATAAACATTCATTTAGTCATTGATTAATTTCTTCACAAGATATGAATTACAAGAATTCTACAGGTTTCAAAAGGAAAAAAAAATACCGGATTTCACAAAACGAATAATCACCGAATCATTCTAAAAATATCGGTAAAACTAAGACATATAAGACTTCCTTTTACTGATCTCAATCACATGAACAATGCTAGGACTTGCTAACTAAAATACTAAAATTAAAAAAGAAGAAACAACCAAATCAATAAATAACCGAAGGGAATAACAAGTGCAGTTGCTTTATATAGGATTGTTATATATTCACCAAAAAAAAAATAAGATTGTTATTAAACAAAGTAACAAATACATAAGATCATTGAATATTTGACTAGGATAGATTGAAGTGAAGTCTATTAATTAATCACAGATTGAGAAGTAGTATCGAACATTCGTTAAGTAAGATAATTTCTTCAAGTGATTAATCAACAATAACAGATCACATTAATTAATATAGTATTTGAAACTGCAGAGGCCTAGGGAGGAGAGAAAATGAGTAAAATTTCCACATTAGAAGGCACGCCACGGTTCAACTTTTCCTAATTTTCATACATGAGAGTAGAAAGGCCATCATTGCAAGCCTATTCTATAGGTAGATATTCTCATAATACATAATCAAATATCTTACTATATATGATTGCCAGAAGACCGTTTTTTAATTGCATTACCGCTTAGACCAAAAGAACTCATGATAACATTAGCACCGTGATGATGTGCCCAAAATCCTTACTTAATTAAGACAGAAGCAGAAGAAAAGAAGGGGGAAAAATAGAACAAGAAAACGAGATATTTTTGTCTGAAAGAAGTAGAAACATTGGGTGGAAGTAGCAAAAGACACAAAGGAGGAACGAAAACCAATACACAAGACCCCCAAAAGCAAAACACACACACGTATTAGCCATTGTCCTTTCACCATTTCACACAGGCAGTTTATGCTTTGTTTTCGCTGAACTCTCTCTCTCTCTCTCTATAAATATTCTTATCTCATGATCCTAAACCCTCCATAAAGCAAACAAGCATTTATTTATATCGAACACACATATTATCTTTTCTGTTGTATTTTTTCTTTTTTCCTTCAAAAAATGGCCTCTGATCAGCACAACATGTTCCATGAGGGAGGAGGTGGCAAATCAACATGTTCCAGGAGCAGAAAGGGTCCAAAGAAGCCACCCCAGAGAGGTTTCGGCGTGGAAAAGTTAGAAAGATTGAGGCTTCAAGAGTCTTCGAAGAAGATTAGTGAAGGGTCTTCTTCTGGAGGAGGAGTGCTACAAGTACCACTACCAACCCTCCATGATCACCACCATCATCAACAACAACAACAACAACTTTTTCAGTGCCACCCTCCTCCAGTGTTTGCAGCAAGTGGCGGTGTTCCTGTGAGGTATGGTGCACCATCACCAAACCTTGGCTTTCAGTACTTTCAGCATCCTCAACAACATGTGATCAATGGCCAGAACAACACTATTGGTGGGGGTTGGATGCTTCCTTCATTTGGATCTGGGCCTCCACTTTTGGTCGGAACCCCTCTTGAGACCTCAAAAGAGCTCTCTTCAATTCCAAATCTCCATTCTCAGCCTGAGTGTTTTGATTTTTGCCTCAAGGTATACATTACTCACTTCAACATCATGCATGTGTATAAATAAATTTATGTTATTATGTTGCTCATTAATGTGTTATGACTAAAAATGTTTTATCTACCCACTTTGTGTGTGTGTGTGTGTGTTTTTAATTTCTGTGGAATGTTGATATTGATCCTTCCTAGTGTTTGAGTATTTCTGTTCATTGCTAGCTTGTTCAGCCTTTTTGTGTTTGTAAATGTATTATTGTATTTGTCTCAGAAAACACGTTTCAATGAGTACAATGAAAAGGGATCATCCAATGAAAGGGGAGAGAGGTCTTTGGAGATAGGGCCCAATGGCAATGGCCATGATTTTCTCGGATTTATGCCCCAATCTTCCGCCCCATGTTTTGTTGAGGAAACCTGTGATTTCTATAACAAACTGGTCTATCATGATGCTGCTGCTGCTGCTGCTGCTAGCGCTTATACTTGTGCTACTACTCCCAATCTTGATGAGGTAGATTCATATTTTTTGATTTATTAATTTCTTGATGCTGTTTGTTGCTTCATGTTTAATGTAACATTATTTCATCAGTGTTCATTTTTTAGAAAAATGTACATATTTTGGCATTAAGATTTATACAATGACAACTGGGTTTGTATAAATTGGTTTGTTTTTTATTGTGTTAGTGTGTGGAGGTTGTTGCTGTTCACAGGAGGGGAAACTCGGGGAGTGGCAGGGTTTTCATGGAATATGAGTTTTTCCCAGGAAAAAAGATGGCAATGGCACTACTTCCAAGGAGCTGGAATTGCCCTCAATAGGTTCAGTTGCTGTAGGTGGTGCTGAAGCTTCTTCTATCACTGCTGCAGCCTATGGAGATTCTGCTTCTAATTATATTGATTTGTCTCTGAGGCTTTCTCGCTAGAAGCAGATGAAGTGGCACCCTTTTTGATGTTTTGCTCTAGTACACAGATTTTATGTTTATTTCCTTTTTGCTGTTAAACTAATACCAAGCAGAACTATTTTATGTATGCCCTCCTTGGGAAAATTAATTCCCCCTCTCTATGACTCTATCCTACACAAGATTATGTCATTTAATATATCTTTCCATTTGCTTTCTCTTCTATAATTGATTCTTTGATTCATATTCGTAACTAGTGTTTGGTATATACTTATTGACAATATATATTATATTAATTAAACAATTCAATGGTCAAGATTGTTAATCAGTAACATGTTGTAAAGATTTTAAATAGAAGTTTTTATAATTACAAATGGGATCTCCATAAATTGTATAATTAAAATAGTTTTTGGTAAAGTATGCGGTTTCTAATAATCCCGTGCAATGTAGTGTGCCTCAAAAAATGCAAAATGGTCTTTCTTCACTTTAATTTAAATAGGGTTTGCAAATGAAGAATTCTCTGTCACATATTGCTTTTTCTTATGCATTATAATCCGAGTACCTTAATTGCAGTGTAAACCATGGATAGGAAAAGTATTATAAGAAAATTAATCTTCACAATCGTGGAACAGGAGTTACATAAAGCTTTAGGTCTCAATATAGGAACTAGCCAATTATTAGTTGCAGCAGTACCTTTGATAGGAGTTTTGGATTATTGCAGTTCATTGTTGGGGTCTAGCTAGACACTGCTTCTCACTCTTTTGATGTTTCAAGTAATTATTTTTCTCCTTCTATGAATCAATCTTCAGTATGCCTTGAAGAGCAAGTTTAAACTATTTTTTAAGATGAAGTTTCTAAGCATCTGCTTACAAATAAGTTTTGTAATTAGAAATAAGCTGATTTATAGGAATAAGGTAGCAATCATTTTAAATCCAAATTTCAGAAGTTGTAAATTAGAAATTAACATTTATTTGTTGTTCTTGGACTACTCATAATTAATCTTGTAGACCTGTGAAACAAAGTGGAAAGTAAGATGTAAGAAAATAGAGGAACACCCACTCTTCATTTTGCTGGATTTCATCAAGCAATTCAAAATTTTCTATTATAACACTTCCCACAAAAAACACTAAGTACTTTCAGACAGAGTTAAAAAGATCCAGTGACACCGAATACCGAGACACGCTATTGCTACCTGAGAAACGGTGAAACGGAGATGAGTTTGTCTTTACATGAAGAAATCGTGAAATAGGAGTTACAGTTTGTTTATTTTTATTAATGATATTGACAACCATTACCATTAGTAAATCTATTGGATATGCAAATCGTGAAACAGGAGCTTCAGTTTTTCGGTTTGTAATTTTCAATTTTTCTGGGATGAATAATTTTCAATGATTGAATCTAACCTCAAATATCCTGAAAAGTCAAAGTCCCATTGGTTTATATCACATGAACGTCTAAGTTACTTATAATATAGTGTTAAGATAATCCATCTCATATGTATGCAACAAGTGCTCTAATAAACAGGAACAGGCAAGAGAGAATAACGTTACAATTAATTAATTGATCATCTTCAATGTGGGCTAGGTTAAGTTTTTTGAAATCTAAACCCTAGCAAGTACTGTTCCATACAAACACTGTGAAGGTTTCTCTATTTTTTTACTTTATATGTTTCAAGGTGTTTCTGTTCTAAAGTTAATTTACATCTTTTATGAGCTGAAACACATGGCTGGCATCTCTGTCTTGCCGTTTATGGGAGTGCAAGTAAGTAATGCCTACAGAGAGTGTTCCAGAAACCGAGAAAAGGGTTTCATAAGAAAAAAAAGCAAATGCCAAAGCCCTACACTAGCATTGTCATCTGGCACCTAGAAAGGCATGGAAAATCAAACAAATCAAAGTATGAAACCATTAAACCAAAATACAAAAAGAATAAAAAAAAATGAAATTAAACAAGATGCAAGATGCTATGTGGCTACTTGTTATGAAGCCATGAGGACAAGTCTGTGATGAGAGTATAATTAAAACTATAAATATGTTGAGGCAATAAGGAGGTGACTGTCAGTAGAAGTAGGGATGTGGAAGCTTTTTCAACCTCTTTTTGATAGCTAGGGTGCCTTTGGCTTTATCATCATCTTGTCCTATTTATGCAAGATGCCTACCTTTTCCCTTTTCTCTTCCCTCTAGCTTGCTATTATATTTTTGGCAATGCTGCTCAGTGCTCATCTCTTCCTCTCTCTCTCTCCCTTTTTCTCACAGTTCAAAATTTACACACTCATATACTCTCTCCCCCATAAGTTTTCAGTTGTTGTACTCTATATATCTTGAGTCTTTAGATAAAAGTTAATATCAACAAAAAATTTATAACTATAATAAAAGTGATGCCTATTGGTCTAATCCGGAGAGAAGGGATTTGTACGTACGTAGCATGTTCTTTTTGGTCAAAGTAACATGTTCAATTTAGCTTTGAGAATCATATCATGAAATATAATTAGTGAGAATATTAATCTACATGTTCATTTTCATTGAGGTGATTATTTCGATTCCTTAAATTAATAAAATTAATATTGTATATATGTGTGTAAATAAATAAAATGTTATTCCACAAATTAAATTTACTACTATCAGTTTTTGTCTTTGGTTCCTTATGGAGAGAGAAGAGTCTTCGCTTTTTATTAACAACAGCCCAAAACCAACATAAAGCACACACAGACACATGTAGATTAATTTGGAAGACTGAGATTCATTAATTGAGAGCATAATCTTGGAGTGCAGATCCTCTCAAGTCTCATCTCTATTTCCCTTTATTTTAATCAAACACGTGGCACAACAAAATTTGGAAGACTGAGATTCATTAATTCATTAAATTTAATTGCTTCACTCAAAAGTGCAACTGGGAGATAACTGGGCCCATTTCAAATTTCTTATTAACATGTTTTTGGTACTTGTAAGGTGAAACATAATTTTAATTTTTCACTTCACAATACTTTTTTATAATGCTTATTTTTTTAATTCTCAACAGGCCTGAACAGCCAAAACAAAGATCACCTTTTTATAGTGCTTTTTTAGGGCTACTGTTAACATAATTTAATTTTTTCACGAGTATTATTTTAGGGGTTAATTTTGTCAGGATAAAGTATACTATTAAATATCAGTCTGTTTTAAACCAGAATTATTAAACACTTTTTATTATTATTTTATGATGGAATAATTTCTTTTGTGGAGACTTTAATTTAAAAATTAATGATAATTATTTGATATATATCTTGAACATATGAATCTTATAGTCAAATGTGAATTTGACTCAATAATGCATATTGTGTACACATATAAGCGAATGAGCTAGAAGAAGAAAAAAGGGGGCATCATGAGAAATTAGCATGATGAGGTTGTCTCCAAAATGTTTTTGTTCTCTCTTGTAACTGACTATGCCACTATCTAAATGTGGATGACAGGATATTTAGCCATGTGAGTTGTTGCGGTGGAGCTAGCTTATCCTAAAATTAGAGGAGAAAAAAAAACTAATAGAGAAGATTGGTGTGTTTTTGGATATTATAAGAGAACGATTTTGGAGGCAAAAATTGTAGTATCACCGTTAATTTTGAGAAATAATAATGTGTTGTTTTGATTCCGCTGTGGGATTGATCACAATTGCCAAACTGGTATAATATCGAACCTGGTGCAAAGGGTCAACAAGGACAAAAGAACTTCTAGTTCTAAGGTTTTCGTACAGTGGTTAAACAAGGGGTTAAAAGACTTCACATCATACAATTAATCATCAAAAGTCACAAGTTCAATATCGAAACTTCATAAAATTATACTTCAGTTAGGATATAAAGCTATATATATGTATCACCAAAAGATTAGGTAAGATATGCAGAAGAATAATTGGTGCAACGAATTAAGCACCATATTATTGACAATGACCTTCCTGTTGTCCCAAGAAACTTGGTCTTCCCCTAATCCCAACCAACCGTACGTCAATTTCTTTTCCCCGAATGAGTGTCTACACTCTCCAAATTGTCCAAACCTAAAGTCCAGTTCCCTGGAAACTCACATACATATTTTTAGTGTGAGGTTGCACATATTCTATCCACTATAGACTAGTACAAGTCCTCTAAAAAAATAAAATATAAAGTCCTCTAAATACACTAGGAAACAAGACAATACACAATGGGCCACCTACGAGGTCGAATCTAAAACCTTGTCTGTTAAAAATCTAGCCCAAATATATGGTAAACTAATTTAAAATTATTGTTAGTATAATTTTTAAGTTAATTATTATAAAATTTAATAAGTTATTATAATTTATGATCAAATATCAATGTAAAAAAATAGCAATGTAAAAACATTTTACAATTTCTAAGAATAATAATCCATGGAGCCATTGTGCTCTTCCACGTGAGTCCCACCAATGTTCTCTATGATAACCTCTCCGTCAACACGGCGAGGAGGAGGGTATTGGTTAAGGACTTACGGTATAAATAAATGGAAGTTTTGCTGATGTGGTTAGTTTTAGTGGAATATTTTTTTAATTAATTAAAGATACGTATTATTATCATTGGATGCATGTGATCTTTTGCTAAAGATTGATATAGTTGATAAGTATGCAATGCATATTCTATAAGAATATAAATTTAAATTTTGATATTGACATAAGTATTTTATTAATAATAATCTATAAATATCTAATAAAAGTTAAATTAAATTTTTGTTATTTAATTTATTATTTATGTTTAATTTGGTCCTTTATTTATTTATTTTTAATGTGATCAATTTTTGGTACAATTTGTTCACACCATTAATCCACTTTAGATTACAAGATCAAATGAAATTGATTTTAAGAATTAAAGAATCAAATTATATATAAGATAAATAGAGTACCAAATTAAATTTAAAAAAAAATGGAGGACAAAAATAAAAAAACTTATTTACATGTGCCACAGTATAATACTACTATCTTTATCCACTACTAGATATAGGTGTTCAATGCTATTTCCACATCTTTGCTGTTTTGAACCTTCAAGTCCACCCACGGATACTACACTAAATATTGGAGAATAGATTGAGATAACTTATATAACTAAAATACATTAATGCCATGCATCTAATTAAGATAACACCTTTAAATAATAATGATATTGTCATGTATTGTCCTACTAAATTAAAGACATTTAATTTCCTAATATTTTTTTTTCATGTTTGCATATCACAAATTAAAATTGAGTTATTCTCTTCCTCAATAGTTAGTAATTACTATTATTATAGTTAAAACAAAAACTCAGGAAAAGAAGCAAGTAAACATATATGGAAACCGTCCACACGACGTCGTATAGGAAAGTTCAAAAACTGGCGGGATTGAGAGCCAGTTCCGTCAACGACAAATAAATAACAGCCAAGAGAGACAAAAACCAAAACCCAAAACCCTCCCGATTCTGCAGATTTCGCTCTCTTTCTTTTTTCACTTTCTTGAGAAACAAACAATCTTTCACTTTCCCTCAAACTTCAGAAGCTTCTTCTTCTTACTATGGATTCCGAAACCGAGTTTCCAATTCATGGTGACAAAGAACGTGAAGATATAAGCAATTACCTCCAAATCGAGCACAATTTCATGGCCAACAAGGACTTTTACAAAACAACATACAACCGTCAGCATCGGAAGAACGCGGTTTCAAGAATCGCTAGGGTTAGTGAAAATCTGAGATGCCTTCTCTTTCGTTTCACTTAATTAGCTCATTTAGCTGTAATAATTAAGAATCTTAAATAAATGCTTGCATGAATGAATTTTCTGTTTGTTTCTCGCAAATTTTGCGTTCAGTCATCGTGAGTTTCTTTCTGCTCTCTGATTTCAACGATGCATACTATCTATGTTTTCTAGTTTGTTTAGATGCGTTTTATGCTTTCATGCAAGAATCCTATTCCGTCATTGTCCGTTTCGTTTTGCTCTGTTGTTTAGGCTGTGTTGTGAAGCGAATTTTTTCGTATGTGATTGGATTACATAGAAAACACAAGAGAAACGAGTTTCGTTTAATATCAACCATGATGCAGTATTGTTTATGGATCTAGATATATACTTAGAAAACACATGGAAAACTGAATGTTTATGAAAAACTCTCAAGGAAACAGAAGCAAAAACTTGACGTAATATTTTGCGTAATTTTTGTAGTCTTGTGTATGGATCTGTGCATGTAACTGTGGAGTGAAATGTATAAACTGGTTCTTTTGTGCAAGAAAATGTGTGTTTCATAAGAAAATTTGTTTGTTCCATCATTACTTATCTGTTTCCTACGTTTTCTAGTTTGTTTGGATGCGTTTTATGTTTTCGTGCAAGAATCCTATTCCGTCATTGTTAGTTTCGTTTTGCTCTGTTTTTTAGGCTGTGTTGTGAAGCGAATTTTCGTATGTGATTGGATTACATAGAAAACACAAGGAGAAAAGAGTGTTCGTTTAATTTCAACTATGACGCAGTATTGTTTATGGATCTGAATACTTAGAAAACACATGGAAAACTGAATAATGTTTATGAAAAACTCTCAAGGAAACAGAAGCAAAAACTTGGCGTAATATTTTGTATAATTTTTGTAGGTCTTGTGGATGGATCTGTGCATGTAAATGTGGAGTGAAATGTATAAACTGGTTCTTTTGTGCAAGAAAATGTTTGTTTCATAAGAAAATTTGTTTGTTCCATCATTTTTTATCTGTTTCCTAAGCTGCGTTAATGTAAGTTAAATGATTCAAGTTCCAACCATTCATTATTCTCAGCATAGCATAGAAACTTAAGAAACCTTCATGTGAAGCAGAATTTTGACACGGGTTATAATGGTATATCTGCTTGATACATACAAATCAGATAATTTAAGTACAAACAAATGATAGTATAGGTACATTAGTTTATGTATTCTTAGTTTTTTTAACTGTAGCTTATTATTAATATATAGCAGTATTGTATATTTTTAATAGATGATGATGGTATAGTGGTTGGTCACCAAAAAATGTATTGAGGTGTTAAATCCTTGAAAGTCAAGAATCAGTTTTCCTCCACCAACTTTTGGTGCTCTGCTGGTCCTTCTATTCCGTAATTATTCTTCAATGTAATATTAATTAATTATTCTTTTCAATTAATATTCCTAAATCTTAATAAATATTATTTTATAATTAGCATTAATATTATTTTCTTTCATCTATGACTATTAATAAAAACAATTATTCTTTTTGGTGTATATATTCATTGAATTTTATCTTTAAACCACTTCTTAAATTTTATTTAGTTCTCTTTGTTCTAATTTGTTGTGTGCACGTTTTGCTGCACAGCTCTTTCAAGGCGAAGGAGTGGATGCCTATGTTGCCTATCTTGCAATGCACTACTTCGATCGTTATGTTTCAAGAAATTCATTAGAAATAATATATATATATATATATATATATATATATATATTTTACTTCCAAAAATTTTGAAATTTTTTATTCAAATTTTCTTTAGTGTTAAATCTCTCTATTTTTTTTTTTTGTTAAAAACGCCTATCCATCAATGAGATCATAGTTCAGTCTGAAAGAGGTATATATATTCTATATTTTCTTTAATATTGGTGTGCTGACAGAACATCTTTATTTTCTCTATGTCTACAGACCATCACTTGACTGGATTCAAACATTCTGGTATTGCGAAATCTGCTTTTCTAGCTGCTACTTACATTGGACATCCCTCAACGTTTAATGCAATTAAACAATCAGTTAACTAATCGGTACATAGAATGAAAACTTAAATTCTTAATTGATTAGATTAGATTTGAAAAATAAGCCTAAGCATTTTCATATATTATCCTGTTTTTTCTAGGGGGAGCTGATAAACTACTGGAGACAGATGGATCAAGTTTGTCAAAGGACCATCATTGAGATAAGGAGTGCATGCTTTGATCTCTCCAACAACAAAAGCAGGATAGTTAGAACAGTTAAGTAACAGAGAAATCAGAGAAAGACAGGAACCCATGAAAGCTGAGACATAGCAAATCCAAAAGAAAAGGTAATTGTGTACATGAATAAAAAAATTGCAGATTGTTGAATGCAATGCATTACCCACTCGTGTACTGATGCTTCAACTAGAGGATTCAAAAGTGCATTATAAGGCGGTAAGATTCTTTTATGACTTTACACAATCCCATGTATTATTCAGTTAGTTGCTTGCAAAGTTCTAAATGATATACTAGCACTAACAGAATAAGCGCTTTTTTGTAGGGTGTTTTGATTGAAATTTGGGTCCTTTCATCACAGATATTATGAAAGAATGATGTTTATACTCTCCTACTTGTAATATTCATTGGGTTTGGGCAGGACCTTTTTACTGCCCAACTCCAGTTGAATCCACTTTACTCTGTTTTGGTTTGGTTACTCTGGTGGGAAAGCCACTTCAGTTCAAAGCTCATTAGGGCCTTTGGTGCAACCACTGCTTCTTCAAGTATCCGTGCTTTGGATGTGGTTTTTTATTTCTCTCCAACCTCCAGAACAGCAAAACCAGCAACAACAGTCTGCACCTGTTCAGCAATCCTTGCCTTTTCTTTTGGATTTGCCTGTCTCAGCTTGCACGGGTTCCTCTCTTTCTCGGCTGCTTAACAGTTCTAAATGTTCTGTTTTTGTTGGAGAGATCCAAGCTCCTGATGCACTCCTTATCTCAATGATACAAACTTGAACCATCTATGTCCATCACTACCATCAGTCCACCAGCTCCCCCTAAAAAAACAGGATTGTATATGAAAATGCTTAGGGATATCCAATGTAAGCAGCAGCTAGAAAAGCAGATTTCGCAATATCAGAATGTTTGAGTCAAGTCAAGTGATGATATGTAGACATAGAGAAAATAAAGATGTTCTGTCAGCACACCAATGTTAAAGAAAAATATAGAATAGTTGTGTGAATAACTAAATATATATCTCTTTGAGAGTGAACTATGGTCTCATTGATTACAATAATAGGATTTCTAGAACAACTTAATGTAGTGTTTGATTTAGTTTTTTGAATTTCTCTCATTTATACAAAATAGGAAATCTCTTAATTAACTTTTATAGAAATTTTATTTTATTTTTAACTTTCATTAAATTTTTTTTAAAAAATAAATTGTATTTGACCCAACTTTATTTTTTCAAGGAGAAGGGAATTCCAAAAGAAGTGAGAGTAAAGGTAAGTTAATCACTTTTTGAATAGTATTTTTCATTTTGCATATAATGATGGTTTTTAGAATATGAATTCTTTAAAATTATATTTATTCAAATTTATTAATGTTTAATACTTAAGAATTGTGAAAATAATGTTCTTTTTCATTAGTCTGGAATAAAAAAACTAAAATCATATTATTTTAATCAAATGCATATGTTAACTAAATTAATGCCGACAAAAAAAAATAATATATTTTATATTATAATATTAATCATACTTTTTTACATAGCAACCCCATCATATATGTCGATACAAATCCAATTCCATCGCTAGTATCAACGTTGACGATTTTTTAATATTAATATAGTTAAATTAATAAAGTAAATTTTAATTGAATACAATAAATTAAATTTAAAAAATTATTTGCTGCAAATTTGATTGAAAATATTTCTTTGAATTTAATCTTACATTCTATTAGGGCTTTTAAATCTCATCAAGTTTTTTACTTTTGGACTTTTTAAATTATTTTTTGATATCTCAAATGCATGTTAAACCTTTTACTTATTTAAATAAAAAGTAATTATTTAACGGTTTTATAAAAAATTTAATTTTAATATTTAGAAACTTGACAGATTAAGTTTGAGGGAAAGCTTGAGGATCTGAAAATGCAAATTAATTATAACAAAAGAATAGGAAATATAATTAAGTAAACTAATTAATAGTACCATTATATATTCATTATGAAAAGGGGAGCCTAACGCTTACGAAAAATTTTACGCAATTATTTCAGGATCGCATAATTTTAAGAAAAAAATAGGTTATGCATTCAAATCTAAAATATTTTACATTGTCATCTAATTATAAATTACCGTATATCGGTGTATGATATATTTATTAGTTTATATAATAATTATACTACAAATTATACAAATGGTGATTTCTGATTAATTAATAGTGAAAATTGTGAAAATCACAAACAACACTTAATTCAGTTTTAAAAAAATAATGAAAATTGTTTACACTATGAGAACATAGTCATTATTCTATCCATCTAAAAATAAATATTGTTTTAAGTTGTTTTATATAAACAAAAAACTAATAAATAGATGAAAGATAATAATAATTTGATTAAATTGTAATTTTAATCCGCTTATAATTCTTAATTTTTGATTTTGGTCCTGGTGTTTTTTTCTTCCTACGTGATATTGATACTCGTAATTTAAAAAAAAAATTCATAATTTTTGTCTAATATTCGACTTTGCATACATTCATTATTATTATTTTATATTTTAATTAATTAAATCATTTTATTCTATCTTGAATGAATATGTTTGGTCTAGGATTCAATTGGATAAAATGAGAGAAAAACATATACAAAATTGATAATTGGATCAAAATTATAAATTTTCTAAAATAGAAAAACAAAAATCGTTAACTAGAAATTATAAGAGGATTAAAATTATAATTTATTCTAATAATTTTAGAAAACTAAGCATAATACTAATATTACATTAACAATTAAAGTATCATTTATTAGGAATATCAATAAAAAAAAACAAATAATATTACATTGAAAAATAACATAACACTTATTTTGAGACGAAGCAAAAAGCTCAGAAACAATAGTTTGCTAAATTCTTGGAAATGTTCAAAAAGCTTCAAGTGAACATTCCTTTTGCTGAAGCCTTAGCAAACATGCCCAATTACGCTAAGTTCATGAAGGAAATACTATCAAAGAAGCATAAGCTACAAGAATGTGACACTGTAGTTCTTACAGAGGAATGTAGTGCTATCATCCAGAGGAGAATGCCTCCCAAGCTTCGCGATCCTGGAAGCTTCAACATTCCAATTGCTATTGGGAATGTCAATGTAGGAAGAGCTTTATGTGATCTAGGCGCGAGTATCAATTTATTGCCATTGACAGTATGCAAATCCTTGGGCATTTATGAGCTAAAGCCTACCATGGTGTCACTTTAGTTAGCTGATAGATCTTTGAGAAACCCTAGTAGAGTCTTGGAGGATGTTCTTGTGAAGGTTGACAAGTTTATTTTTCCAGCTGACTTCATAGTTTTGGACATGGCTGAAGAAAGTGAGATACCTCTCTTATTAGGTAGACCATTCTTAGCCACAGCTCGTGCCTTAATTGATGTGGAGAAAGGGAAGCTGGAGCTATGAATGGATGATGAGTTAGTGGTTTTAAATGTGTTTGACGTAATGAAGAACCCTTTTGATCGAAATGATTGTTTTCGTATTGATGTATTGGATGAGTGTGTCCAAGCTGAAGATATTCTGATCAAAGGAATAGAAGAGGAATTAGAACCACAAGATTCCATCATGTCCCAAGAAGTAGCAACAGTTATGGAGGTTTTGGAGAAGAAGGACACTGACATTAATCTTGGGGCACCAAAGCTGGAGTTGAAGGAGCTGCCAGCAGCCCTCAAATATGTGTTTTTGGGGGAAGATAAGACATACCCCATTATCATTAGCAAAAGCTTATCTGGGGAAGAAGAAGCCAAGCTTGTAAAGGTGCTCAAGGAGCATAAGTCCACCATTGGATGGTCTATATCAGATTTGAAGGGTATTAATCCTTCATTTTGCACCCATAAAATTCTAATGGAGGATGATGTGAAGCCAGTTCGGCAACCCCAAAGAAGATTGAATCCTATGATGAAGGAAGTTGTCCAAAAATAAGTGGTGAAGCTTCTTGATGCTGGGATGATCTATCCCATATCAGACACTGCTTGGGTGAGCCCGGTGCAGACAGTCCCGAAGAAGGGTGGAGTGACCGTGATTCAAAATGATAACAACGATCTGATACCTACTCGAACCATCACTAGTTGGAGGATGTGCGTCTATTATAGAAGACTAAATGACGCCATCAGGAAGGATCATTTTCTGCTCCCCTTCATTGATCAGATGTTGGAAAGACTAGCCGACCATGCTTTTTACTGTTTTCTCGATGGGTATTTCGGCTATAATCAGATTCCCGTGGCACCATAAGATCAAGAGAAGACAACATTCACCTGCCCATTTGGAGTATTTGCTTACAAAAGGATGCCCTTCGGTCTATGCAATGTAAAATATATGAGCACTTCACACTTAACCAAGAGGGGGGTGAATTGGTTAGTATTGGTAATTTAAAAATTTATTAATCAAAATCAGAGTTTTCCCTTTATGGATCTTTATCACATTAGATGTAAATCAGAATTCACAAAGAAGATAATCAAATATGCAGAAAATAAATGAACACACAACAATTGGCAAAAGAACCTAAATAATATTATTTTATTAAATATTTACCAACAAGGGGCTGTCTGGGAAATATTTAGAGAAATGGGGCTGTGTAACATGCCTGGATTAGGCATGTTACAGATGCCCCATTTCTATAAATAGCCCCCCTTCATTTCCTCACTTTCCACTATCTCTCTAGAAGTGCTCTGCCTTCTCTCTAGAGTTTTCGGTGGATATTTTGTGCAGCGAAGCTCTGCTGAATTGCGAAGTTTTTTAGAAAAAATCTTGCGAACAAGTAAGCGCTCTGCTCTGCCTTTTAGTGATGTTGTTATTATTTAGTTATTTATATTGTTAATGATGCATGTACTTATTTTTTAGCAAAATAGATGTTAGGTTAGTTAATAATTGTTTTAGTTTAGGGTTTAGGATTTATTTATTAGAAAAATGTTAGGATGATGTTAATTTGTTAGTGACATAAATTTAGGTAGATAGAAAATTGTTTAGGTGTTTGGTACTGTAGTGTTTGGCTAAAATGAGTAGAGTTTAAAATTTAGGGTTTGCTGGCTATGGTTAGGTAGTGTTTAGGGTTTGATTATGTGATATTTGATTGGGGTTAAGGGTTTAGGGTTTGGTGGTCATGGGACGTGACGTTTGGGTTAGGGTTCGGGTAGGGTTGGGTTTCATTGTCATGTAATGATGGTGTGCGGTTTAGGGTTTACGGTTTCGTTAGCCAGGTATGGTTTAGGGTTTAGGGTTTGGTTATGTGACGTTGAGTCTAGTGTTGGGTTTACTGGTTTAGGGTTGGTGTCATGGTTTAATTTGCATGGATTAGGGTTTGGTTCAGGGTTCGGGGTGCAATGATTAGGGTTTATGGCTAAGGGTTTAGAAATTTGTTGTTTTAATGATTTGTGAATTGTACATAATTGTTAACATGGATTTTTATTATTGGTGTTTGAAGTTATGGATAACATGGCCGATTTATCTGGATCTGATTCGCCATGCTCTGTATTGGATCATGAGGCTGAGCCGATGGATCCGACATCTTATGTGGTTCCTACCCCGTATAGATGGGGCGCTTTGCGTAGGCGTACTCAGCGCACCCATGTTTCACAAGCTGTGTGGAACGAGGGCACAGTACGACTACTAAAGACTCGATGCGGCAAGCTGTCGGGGGGCCAGCATATGACAACATTCCTCAAGTCGTTTCTGATATGCTGATTTTTACCCAAAACCGATGTTGTAGTACAAGTTAACATCGGTTTTGTAAAGAATCGATGTTGTTCATTTAATTTTTTTAAAATATTTTGACTATTTTTTTTATATTAGTAGTTTTCAATTTGTAAATTTAAAAATTCACAGCTAAATTCACAATATATTATAGTAAATTAATATTCAATAACAAATAAAAGTCAATATTGTCAATGTACATAAAAGAATTTGCTAAGCTAATGTATATACAATTGTTTTGAAAATCTAATAAACCACCTAATCTACTAATAGGTCATCTCTAATTTTAAGAAAAAACTTTGCCCATTGGACCCTAATCGCCTTCAAGTTGTTGGCCTCCAATGGTCGTTGATCAGTGAAATACTGCATGACATAAGAAAATATTTAATAAGTACAAAACAAAAACAAGTAAACAAAACAATTAGTTTTGAATTAGACAACTAATTACCATGTCCCAGTTATCTGTAAAGTCTCCTTGGACTATTGTCTGCATCCAATGCATGACATAATAGCCACACTCAGTGCTTCATGTTTGCTTATTACACTAAATTGAAAAACACAGTCAAAGTTAAATGGCAATTAGCTTAAATAGTAATAAAAATTAATTCAATACATAAACCATGATTTATTAAGAGATTTACTTTAAGCACAATCCATTTATGTGTAGCCTTTGATTTATTTGTTGGAGTGTCATCGACTCCCTTCAAAGCACTGTTTAAGACAAACAAGCATGCATAGTGTACAATTTACCTTTCAACTATAGAAATAACGTAAATGTGTTACAAATTAGAACCTAACTGTTAATAATTCCTTTAAGGTAGTTATCAAGCCTGTTATGCAACGAACAGTACCAGACGACTACATTGGCCTTCGAACATATAACTACCAGTTGCCAATGTGCACTGCATTGTCAAAAACAAAGTTATTATACTGCATACATTAATTAAATTGTGATTCTCATTTATACTTACTCATTCAAATACGGTGCAAGGTAGACTTTTTTCTGTGAAGTCTGCATCCATTTCTTCATATAATCCTCAATTTGAAATTGAGATTGGCCAGATCTCTGTATGGACTGTGGCTCGAGGAATCCATACACATCGGCATGATCCGATTGCAGACTTAATTGATTCATATGCCTATTGTACGGTGAAAATAAAGTCAGTTATGCTATAATATAAAACAATTCACCAAGTAATTCTAGTCAATTGCAAGAGACTTACAAAATTCACAATTGTATAACGGAGATGTTTAGACATTGACCACCATGGATGATCTCCGAAATATCCTTATACTTGATGTACAACAGAAAGTTATCATTATGCACCCTGAACATCACCAGGTCCTATGGCACCTGGAAGGGTCTGAGGAGAAGATCAAGGATGGTCAATGATATCTGGTACAAGGAATCAGAAACAGGTTCCAACTTATCTACATGTTTCACTGGTCCCTTTGTTTCTTGTTTATCCTACACAGTTAACAACCAAAGGTGAGCGATCTGGTTAATTGAGAATGAGAGCTGAGGTACACGACGATAATGGTCAATTGAGAATGAGAGTTGATGAGGTTGATGAAGATGCAAAACAAAAGCGCGCTCAGTAAAGGAAAATGATTTGGGGCCCCAGATTGTTTTAAAATAACAAGAACAACATCGATTTTCATTTAAAAATCGATGTTAAGTAGTCCCCGTTAACATCGAATTTCATAAAAACACATAAAAACAGATGTTAACTATTCATCCTTAACATCGGTTTTCCTAAAAACACATGAAAATCGATGTTAACCAGTCGTCGTTAACATCGGTTTTCTGAAAACACTGAACAACCGATGTTAACATGAGTAGTTAACATCGATTTTTAACTGTTTTCGTAAAACCGATGTTAACATCGACTAGTTAACATCGGTTTTCATGTGTTTTTAAGAAAACCGATGTTAACTTTGACCACATATTTACAAAATTGCCACTGCATTTTCGTTAACATCGGTTTTTTTTAGAAAACCAATGTTAACTTGCCAATGTTAAAACTCCTTTTTCTAGTAGTGACTACGTGTGTTGTTGTAAGTGTCAATCGTCATTCATGACTGCATATGAAATTGCACGGGCAACCAATTTACAGAGGTCTTGATAACTGTAATTGTAACCACCTCTTCTATTACGTATTTATTTTATTTGCAGCAGATTTTTCGAAAAATAGAAAGAATGAAAAGTTCTAAAAGTTCCAACGAGTCTTTGTTAATTTTAAAAACGAGTTTAGAAATAAGGGTTCAAATGAAAATTCCACAATATTCAAATGAGTTTATAAATGATAAGAAAGATACACGTTATGTGACGTGTGTCGTTCATAACGTTCACACATAATATCATACAGACAGGTATTACATGCCCATACATAAATAGTCCAATGCATAGAACAGAGTACAGATCATTAGAAGCAGATAATCATCACACACACTTCATCTTATCAACATCACACACTTCATCATATCTTCACGTACATCATCCACGTCACTGCTATTCTGCTCGCCCAAATAATTTGGGGTCATCACAGGTGTCAGCCACCAGACACAACACAGGGTTAGTCATGATAAACAAAATTTAAATATCAACATAACAAATAATATATATATATATATAAACACATATACAGAGTATAAACAAGTCATTTTCGCACACATGATTGTCATGAAATGCATGTTTATCTTATCACATGATGCATGACTGAGATCTCAGCTTCTCAACATCACAATTGTGGCCACAGTCAGATAACCCCACCCTCACCTTAGTGGAACGAACTTTATCCATCCCGTCAGGGTAGCCCAGTGTCGCGTAGGAGTCTCACTCAAATCCATGTGATCATCATGGTATTGTGGTTCCCCACTGTCTCAACTACCCCCAAGTTAAAAACACGTATGGAACTCAGTTTAGTTATCTGACAAAACACCTCTTTACGAGGATCATCACATCATCACAACACCTCTTTACGAGGATCATCACATCATCACAAATTTTACCCCACCGGGTAGATGCACATGGAAATGCATGAATGATTCATTTTTCATCTTTTAATTATTCTTTTCTCATTACTTCCATCTCAACCTCATATCATCACATGGTTCACTTCTCAAATCATCACAAGGTTTCATCACAGGGTCATCACAATGTCATCACGATGTCATCATAGATTCATCATAATGTCATCACAGGGTCATCATAATATCATCACAGAGTTATAAATAATGTCATCACAATATTATCACATAGTTCATTATCATATCATCACGGTTTCATTAAAATATCATCATATAAAATTGTCCATAACCAAAGTAATTCACTAAGTCTTAAGAAATATTATACTTCCACATGTTTTAAGTTTATCATTAAGACAAATAAATAGATCACGAGAATTTTCAAGATTCAAATATAATTAAACAAAGTGACCAATTAGAAGATTCTCAATCATTACAAATAATTAAACAACAAGGTATAAAATTTAAACAACAAGACCTATGGTTAGAAAATAAGTAAGAAACATTAAAAGATAGACTTCATTAGGAAACATATATACCATCTATAATCAAAATAAATCATTAACATAATTCTAATCCTTTTAGACATCAAATTAAAGACTTATAAATTAATTAGAATTAAAATGAGACTATTCATTTTTAAGCTCAAAGTTCCATTCTCAAATCTCAATTCTTTTTCCATCTTCCGAATTATCAACTCAAAACTTCATTAATCCAAGTAGAAATTAAGTAGAGGTTCATATCTAAATTTAATTTATCACAACTTCCCCATACCTTAGCCGTTTCTAGAATTGAACAAGTTTGCTCCCTTGATCCTTCTTCACTTGAATAGTCCCCTTAGCAGAAAGACAGAGAGAGCTCCTCCTTATCTGAGCAGAGCTTCCGCACTACTACCTATTCCTCTCCCTATCCTAACCTCACTCAAAAATAACTTATAGAATCATCTCCATGCTTTAGAATAGCTCTTGGATGAAAACCAAAGCCAAACCAAGCATTCCTAGGCTCAAAGAGAGCTCCAAGACAAGGGAGGAAGAGTAGGAAGGGTGGAAAAGGTGTGAGGAACGTTTGAGGCGCTAGGGGGTATTTATAGGGGAGTTCTGGCCGTCATCACTCGCCTGGGCGAGCCTCCATAAGCTATTTTACTCGCCTGGGCGAGCCTGAGTGCGATCCCAGGCTGTCCTCAACTATCCACTCGCCTGGGCGAGCCAACCAAAGCAAAACCACTCGCCTGGGCGAGTCCACTCGCCTGGGCGAGTTAAACTGTACCTGGGCCTCTTGTTTTTGGGCTTCAGCCTGTTTTGCTTGCTGCACCTCCTCTGTTTTGCTTTATGTAATCCTTTGGACCTTACAAAAACTTTGGACATTCACGGAATCTACGAAATCTAGCACAAAATGTCACTTAACTTATAGATTGAATTTCTAATAGTCCCTAAAATATTTCTATCATTCCATACACAATAAATAGAAATATTGGGGTGTTACAGTAATAAGCATTGACAGCCAAAAAGCAAAACCCATAACACGAGAGTGAACCAAGCAACGTGTGAAGATATAATGGTCAAAACCAAAACTGATAAAGCGCTTGCAATCACCATCATGATGAAGACTAAGATTAATGGGAAGATCCCAGTGGCAGCATGGTTCCCAGCAGCTGCAGTAAGAAGTACAACACAATCATCACAACCATAACCATAATGAGATTAATTGGGGGGTGTTATGAATAAAGCTTCTCCCATAGGTGTGGTCTTGAGGGTAATGACAGCAAAGAGCCATTTGAAGAATTTGTCCAAGATTTCTAGTAACTCCTTGAACCCATTTGCCTCTTCCTCAGGCAAATGCATGTTAAAAATATAGATAATGGGATACAAAGACACTGAACTTTAATCAATCATAAAGATGTAGACGTTTTGGCTGAAGCACAAAACAACTAGCAAGTATGACATAGTGATGATAATCACTTACCTCATTGGAGATGAATTTATAGCATTCGTGTCTAGCATCCTTTCTTTAGTCTATAAGCAAGAAAATGTGAGAGATTATAATTTATATAGCATGTTTTTCAGGGTCGCGAAAACTACTTATAAAGTGGTTTTACTTGTTTTAAATAAAGTCGGATATTTAATTTGTCCATAAAACATTACTTAGGATTAGGGGTGAAAATAGGTCAGATAATCTGTCACGGGACCATGGTTGATTAAGGCTTGATTTAACATTGTCTATTTATTAAAAAGGTCAAATTTGAACTTTTTTTAAAAGTCTTTTTAATTAAAAAGGTTAGACCATAGGTTTTAAAAAAGCCCACTAAACCTAAATAGTAGACCTATCTAAACTATAACTTATAAGATCATATTTGATAATTTATAATTTATAAGAGAAACATATCTATTATGTTATTTTTTTAGTTTTAATTATTTATTTTTATTTAAACAAGCTTTATATACAGGTTTTCAGGACAGGCGAGGTCTTTATGTAGGCTAGGCGTAGGCCTTAATAAATTATTTTTAACAGGTAACACACCAGGCTTAGACTCAGTGATGCGGACTAGACTCAGGCCTATCAAAGCCTAACTTGGTCTGACCTATTTCCGCCACTACTTAAGATATTTGTATTCAAAGCGTGAAAGTTGGAAAACCAGAAAATTTATGATTTTATACCTTCTAATCAATGTTGTTAAATCGTAAAGTTTATGTAGACTCTGTGGGATGAGCTAAATCGTAAAATCGTAGAAACGTAAATTGTATATAAGAGTCTACTTCAAGGGAAATTAGCGGAAACACAAACACAAAAGCCAATTTCGGAAATGTTATATGAAACTGCAGAAAGAAAAAAGGGGGTACAGAAAGTCAATTAGGCCCAAATAAGAAAACCTAGCATATATTCCTCTTTTCTCCTAGTGCTGCACTGTTTCTCTCCTTCTCTCCTTCTTTTCTCCTTTTGAGTGCTGCACCGTGACTGGAGATGGAGTGCCTCCGCCCTCCGGAGATGGTGCGCGATTGGAGATGGAGAAGATCGGAGAGCGTGACTGGAGAAGGAGAAGTGGGGAGGGCACGACTGAAGAAGGAGAAGTGGGGAGAGCGCGACGACAACGGAGGGAGAAGACCGGCGATTCAACTTGAGAAGGAGACGAAGAAGATCGACGAGGCAACGACGACAAGAGGGAGGCTGAGAAGATCGTGAGAAGATCGACGACTGGAAAACGAAAACCTTTTTTTTTTAAAATACACACTGAGTCAACTCGACAATTCAACCTAGTTCACCAAGTTGACTCGCGATTTTACTGAGTCTACAACCATAAACGAGTTTACTATCGAGTTGACTCGGTTTGAGGCGCAGAATCGTTGACTCAGTCAAGTTTACCGAGTCAACTCGGCGATTTAACAACACTGCTTCCAATTATGATTTTATACCTTTCAATAAATTTTAACTAAAATAAATTAAGAATTTATTATACAGTTTGAATTGCAAATTATTGATCGAGAGAAATATTAAGCCTTAATACACTTTTTAACACATTCTTTTAAATACACATTTTTAATCAATATCAACATTTTTAATCCAAGTTAATTGGAGTCGATGTAGATGAACCCAATGATAAATCAGAAATAAGATACATAAAAATACACATTTTAATACACTTTTTTATTAGTGACATGAATTTATTAGAAATCATAAAAAATTGTGAGTCTCATTTTTTTATTTAATGAGTTTCATTTATAATTTTATATTTTTAAATAAATTTTAACCAAAATAAATTAAGAATGTATTACTACTTTCTTAATCTTATAAATAAAAAACACTTATTTTGTCGACATGTAGTGTGTATATATATATATATATATATATATATATATATATATAATCATCATGATATTGGTAAGAAATATTCATTAATATTGGCCAATTTTGCTGATGACTAGTTTTCGTTGATGACATAACATGGATACTTGATACATGTTTCTTTCAAATTGTTAACTTGAAACAAGAAAGTTAAATTATATATAATTGAATTATGATACATGTACATAACCAAAGATGGAGACCTAGTTCAAAGAATGTTATTTGTAGTAAAGGGTCACCTTTAAAGTAGCCAAGCAAGTCCTTCGAGACGATGTGAAGAGTTTATGCATGTTAGGTCTGGGGAACTTTAGTGGTAACAAGCTCATCTCATGGTGTATGAGAAGGCCATTCATAAAGTGTCTTTCACTGTCTTCATGCACGTTGGTGACTCTCGAAACGACGAAGGCATTTGGGGTTGAGGCACAAGACATGAAATACATGACGCAACATTTTAGGTACACATTCATGAATGAGAAGATGAAGAGGAGTGCAAGGTATTACTTGTCGGGGTGGAGAACTTGGGATGCGGTGGCCATTCAGTTGGCTTGGAGGAGGTACCAACATCGTTTGACTTTGATGTCTTTGTCCTTTATAAGACCCCACAGGCCTGTCTCCAGGTGTACTTCCATGGAAGATGATAGTCTTCATTTATATACGACTATGTTAACCTCGCCCAAGCTTAATGAGGATGACTTTGACTTCTGAATTCTTATCATAACCAATGTATGTATATAGATGTGGATTTTGATTAACTTGAATAAAAGGTTGATGTATGAATGAAGTCTATGTGGAGTTTTCACATGCTTTTGATTATTTTGACTATGTAAATCTATTCGAACATGATACATGTGATTTGACACTTGAACATTTTTTAACTAAGGATTGATGTGTAATTTCCTAGATTGGGAATAAAGTGTTAACTAGATATTACTTTACTTTCAAATAGGATGATTCAATTTTAGATCATGTGAAATTAGTTTTAACAAGGGTTAAAACTATTTTTTAATGAAATTGGTTGTGTTTATAATAAGCAATGCTCATATATACATGAATTACATTTAAAAGAAAAAAAATGAGGTTATGAACTTTTGTTGAAAATGCTTACTTTTAATATGTTTGAATGATTGTTGGTAAAATTAATTTTTTTAAATTAGTTAAAATTGATTTTAAAATAATATGATTTAAGTTTAAATGTTTTTAATATAAAATCAAGTCAAAAGTACAATTTGGTATAAAAAATTTTGAACTCAACTCAAAAGTAACTTAAGAGTTTTTTTAATCAGAAAAAAAATTAGATTCAAAATCAATTCTAAATTTTTTGTCACATAAAATCGAAATGTGAAAATTTGCCTATAATCAATGTTAAAGTTAAAATCAATATTCTAAAAGTGAAATCAATTACGTACTTAGATAGGAATTTAATATTGCACCATTCATTATAGATGGGAAGCTAAGAATAAAAACTCATGCTACTTTACTTTAACACAACTTGATACTTGATGATGGACAACATTCTTTCTTGGTTAACCAGTGGCTAGGCTGTATCGGCAAGTTAAAGCAAAAGACAAGAAATTGTAATGGTTCATGAAGTACTAAGGAACTAACCCAATTACTAAATGACTTCATTCACAAACATTAGAATTAAGCCAAACAAAGTCTTCCATTGACTTCCCCTTGCAAATGAAAACAAAGTTTTCCCTTGACCATTATTATTAAGTTCTCACTTTCCACAAGGTATAATAATTGTCGCTGCAAT
>PYAF01001286.1:2600367-2631390 GCA_007407185.1 Glycine tomentella
TTAAATATTTTGTTCCCATCTCTATTAAATCAAATTTTTCACTAGATCCTATATTTTAAAAAATAGAGACACAAAGAGCTAAGTTTGTCTTAACCTATTATGTCATGCTTATCTTTTATTGGTTAAGAGTTTAGAACCTTTTCTTTTACACGATACATTCATCTTAATAAAGCTATTTTGACTATACTTAAAATAAATATGTTAGATATAGAGTTTAATTAAATCAAATAAAAAAATGTAAATTTGAGAATTGAATAAAAAATTATAAACTTTCTAATAAAAAGTGAAGAATACTAAAATTATGAAAGAAAAATAATAAGTGATCAAAATAATAATCAAGAATTAAAAGGATCATTCTCTTTTGTACTACCTTTTGTTCAAACACATCTTGTCCTTTGGATAATTAAAAAAATTCAAGAGTATCAAAATTGCAATTTAACTTATCTTAAATCTTTGTATTTCCCTTAGGAGTTTAACTTTCTACACCAGCCAATTTTCTAATACACCCAGCATGCACAGTATAATATCGATTTTATCTTTCTCAAAATCCGTAAGTTGCATACCGACATATACCATTCAATTCTTATGAATCGTCGATCCGTATGAGAGTAAAATTGAAAATAAAAAAAATATACTGGATGTATTAAAAAAAGCGCCGGTATAAAAAGTTAAACTCTTCCCTTAGTTGGTCTCTCACCTCTTAGGCCCATTAACTAACTTAACATTGTCAAAAATAATAACGTTCCCACCGCATCTCAGCGGAACAAAAACCCTAATCCTGACTGTGCTTCGTGGTTTCGCTCTTTTCAGCTGCAACAACCAACTCTCTCTCTCTGTTTCTGTTTCTGCTATGGCGAAGAAGAAGGAGAAGGAGGTGAACGTCTCCGGAAAACCTAAGCACTCTCTCGACGTAAACCGCAGCAATGACGCGAAGAAGGAGTCGCGCTCCGCCGCCACCGTGCGCCGCCTCAAGATGTATAACACCAGGCCCGTGCGCGACCGGAAGGGGAAAGTCTTATCCCACGAGCTTCAGTCCAAGGAGCTTCCCAGCACAAGAATCCAACCCGATCTTCGATGGTTCGGTAAGTCCAATTTCGAAACAACAATTGTTTAATTCTTATTTAATCGAATAATAATGGCGTTTCTTCAACTTGAAGGGTTAACTACTTAGTGTGTGTTTGGGAAGCAGTTGAATCTACTTTCAGATGATGAAAGTTACTGCATAGTTGCTTTGAAATTTTTGTATTGGAACACGCGATTTCTCCGTTCAACGTCATTTCAACGCTAATCCAAACACGCACTTAAATAATAACAATTATGTTTCTTCGACATGAACTTACGAATTTTATGATTCGCAGGGAACACGCGTGTTGTGAATCAGAAAGAGCTTGAGTTTTTCCGAGAAGAGCTGCAGAGGCGCATGTCTAGTAATTACAATGTGATTCTGAAGGAGAAGAAGCTTCCGCTTTCGCTACTCAACGATCACCAGAAGGTTTGCTTGCTTATTAAGATGTGTAATTGGTGAATGAATGAGTTGTGTGTTTTTAAATGAAAATGTAAGTGAATTTGATAATGGTTTGTGGACTTTGAATGTAGCAAGCTAGAGTTCACCTGCTTGATAGAGAGCCTTTCCAGGATGCGTTTGGACCGAAGACTAAGAGGAAGCGCCCCAGCCCCTTGGCGGCTGACTACGAGTCCTTGCTGAAGAAAGCCGATGGGTCTCAAGGTAAAAAATTATGGTTTCTCTGTAAATTTGTAGGTTTGATGTGTAATCAGCTTATGCTGCTATCTTTAAGAGCTTAGGGCCTGTTTGCTTGGAGTGTTTTGTTTTAGGAAAGGTTTAATTACTTATTTGGTCCCTATAGTTACAAAAACTTATCCTTTTAGTCCTTGTACTTTAGTCCCTACTCCCTACACATGTCACATACCATTTTTCTAAAAGTTATAAATAATAGCTTAAAAAGTTATATTAAAAAATTGATTTTTTGTTTCTTATCTAAAGGCACCCCTTAGTTTGTTACTTGTTTTTCGTTGGTGTACATAATTATTTACTTAAGTGAAATTGACGAGTGATTGTTTGTTTCTTTTTTTGGGAATGCTTGTTTTGTGTGATTTTTCGTTTCTCTCTTCAACCTAATATAATGTTTTACTTATTTCTTAACATTGCAGATGCTTTTGAAGAGAAGTATGGTTCCAGTGTATCCGCAGAAGCTAATGATGAAGATGGATTTAGAGATTTAGTGCGACATACCATGTTTGAAAAGGGTCAGAGTAAACGCATATGGGGTGAGCTTTACAAAGTGATAGATTCTTCAGACGTGGTTGTCCAGTAGTGTCTCGTCTTATTTTCTGGGGATTATTCACATTTGTCTATGTTTTTGAAGTGGTATGCATGTGTGTATTTCTATAGATACGATTTTGTGCAGAAAATTGAAAAAAAAGAGAAGCTTTTTGACGGGCATTTCTGCTGCTTTTTTTTTTGGTGGAGGATTTCTGCTGCTTTGTTGCTCTGTATTTTGAATTTTAAAAAGAATTTTGTCTTGGTTAATGTGTTCATCCTTTTTAAGCAATATTCTTTTTATAGTTGTTTTGTGCTTTGTCAAGCTGTAGAGTCAATGGTAGGTCAGATTTCTTTTGACATGACTCGTTGAAGTTTTCACTCAGAACCTTCTTCTCTTCCTCAAAGTTTGAATACTTTATGTATCCTAATGCAGGTTTTAGATGCAAGGGATCCACAAGGAACAAGATGCTATCATTTAGAGAAGCATTTGAAGGAAAATTGTAAGCACAAACACATGGTGCTTTTATTGAACAAGGTTAGTGACATCATTATTTGTTCTTTGACTTGTTTCCATTGCTCTAAAATGTTGCTAAATGCCCTAAATTGCTATTACGTGAGATAAAACAATCTTAGTTTTCATTTTCTTTTTTCAGTGTGATCTAGTTCCTGCTTGGGCAACAAAAGGATGGCTTAGAGTTTTGTCAAAAGAATTTCCAACTCTAGCATTCCATGCAAACATTAACAAGTCCTTCGGAAAAGTATTTCTGTTACATTTGATTATTATTTAATTTGTTTATTTTATCTGCCAATTTTGTTACATTATGAAATAATTTAACTGAAATTTGAGATAACACATCTTACTTTCCTCTCCATTCAGCATCAGCTTCTATTTGCTATTTTCTTATTGGTCAATATTGTGCTTAGGGTTCACTTCTATCAGTTCTGAGACAATTCGCTCGATTGAAACGTGATAAGCAAGCAATATCTGTTGGATTTGTTGGATACCCAAATGTTGGGAAGTCATCAGTAATCAATACATTGCGTACAAAGAATGTAATATTTCTTTCCTTTACTGCTTCTGAATTTTTTCATAATCTGTTGTTTGAGTTTGCGAGGACATTAATGCAAGCATGAAAGCACAAATCTTTTCCCAAATCCTCTCTGGCATTAACAGTTTAAATTATTGTTGTGGAATAATCATTTTAGCATACTGATTGACATGTGTCTAATTATATGTTAAAGGTCTGCAAGGTTGCTCCAATTCCAGGGGAAACGAAAGTATGGCAGTATATAACCCTAACAAAGAGGATCTTTCTGATTGATTGTCCAGGTGTTGTCTACCACAACAATGATTCTGAAACAGATGTTGTGTTGAAGGGTGTGGTAGGTTTCCTCCTGTTTTCTCTGATTTTATTTGTTGTGTGTTTTCATAAAGAATGCTCTGTTCAGACTTTTGTTGAGTGCTAATTTAATGACACAGTGGCATCATGTAATCTGTGTAGGCTACTTCACCTAGTGGGGAAAGTATTTCATTTTTGTAATTTGCTAATAGTATTTTCTTTGTCCACCTACTTAGGGACATGATCCAATCAATCTGGTTGTCTCCTGAGATATCCATTTTTTTTGGTGTTGTATATTATTCATTGTGATTTGTTGGAGTCTCATGTCCAAAAAGAACTATTCTTATATTTTATGAAAGGCTGAATGACTAGTTACCTCTTTGGGTGTTATATCCAGGTAATGACACACAAGTGATACTAGTCATAGCCTTCATGCCATCAAAATATGATTGTGATCAATGTTGCTTCCCCCATATGCTGATTTATCAAAATGGTGACTATCTATTATTGATGTGATAGTATATTGAGTCATATAATTTTAGTATCCACCTGGCATCTCCTGAATAATCATAGCTTTTATTTGGTTATGTTATATCATATATTGTGATTGTCGGGAGCCATGCTTGTTTTGCTTGCCCAATGGATAATTTATTCTGTGTTTGTGCTGATGGAAGTTCTTGTGGAATTAATTTTGCATTTTAGTTGGTAATATATTATTATTGCTTAATACAGTCAGGCACTTGTGTTACTTTCAGGTGCGTGTAACTAATTTGAAAGATGCTGCAGACCATATAGGTGAGGTTTTGAAACGTGTGAAGAAAGAGCATTTGGAGAGAGCATATAAAATAAAAGAGTGGTATGGTTCTGTCTCCTGAACTTAATGGTGTAGATGTGTTAACTGTAAAGTGTGTCCTTTTGTATTTTGTGTTTGTTGGAAACAACCTAAGTTTGCCAATCAATCTTAATCTCTGATAAGATGCTATTGTAGTTGACAGAAAACAACATTTTTGACTTTTCGTGCCATGTTATGCAATCAACCCCCATGCAAACTTTAGACTTTAGAAAATGTAGATAAGCAAAAACTGACACATATATATCAGGCAGCAGCTTTTCTCGCAGTTGTCTTTCTGTGATGACATCTTTTTAAGATTTTTTTCTTTTTCATATATTAGCTTCTGGTGATAGATTGTGCACACTAAGGCAGTGATGACATGATCTGTGTGACCATTATATGCTGTTAAGACTTGTTCACCTTGATTTGCTTACTTATCTGTATGTGTCAGCATAGCTTAAGTACAAAACATTGGTTTTCATCTATATTTTTCTTGTCACCAGGGTTGATGAGAATGACTTCTTACTGCAACTTTGCAAATCAACTGGTAAACTTCTGAAGGTAAATTCTTCTTGAGTTGCTCTGAATCCTTAGTTTTATATTTGGTAGTCATTTCACGTAGTATTGTTGTTGAGGCTGATGATCAGCTCTACTAATGTATTCTGGCTCTCCTCAATTCCTCCAAGACTTGATATGCTTCTTGTATCCATATTCTTCCATGTATGGGATGACTATTGGGAGTCAAAACCAATATTGAACTAAAGCAACACCTGTGGGTGGACACTGGACACAAACAAGATATGTTGTACTTATAGAACCTATTGTAAAAAGTTGGTAGAAGTAGTGGACTGTCTGCTATTTGGACAGCCAGCCCAGTCAGCATCAGAGAATGCTAAGAAGGTGGTTAATAGTCCTGGAGTGATGGTTAGGCCACGGCCAAGAGAACCCTTCAGATACCGTAAGATGCGTTTTATAGAAACAAGAGACCTTGGACACGTAACGGATCTTGAAGTACTATTTCCGCATCCATCTCAGCGTTAGGTGGTGTGGGCATGTGGGTAAGACTTGTAGAAGTCCCATTAAGGAGAGTAAATCAGATGGAGGGTTGTACAATAATTAAGGAACAGGGAGACCAAGACAGGATATTATGGCATTGTTTGATTCATGTACCTAATCCCACTTGGTGGGAGAAGGCTTTTGTTTGGTTTTTCTTGAAGCTTGTTGCTCTGGTACTGAACCTGATGGTCATTAAACCTATATGTAGCTGACCTCACTTAGTGGGATGAGGATAAGGCTTTTGTTGTTGTTGAAGGTTTTTGGTCTTGTAAGACAGGGTAATGGACTTCCTGTATGACTTACTTATAATGTTTGTTTCAGGGTGGTGAGCCTGACTTTATGACTGTGGCAAAGATGATACTTCATGACTGGCAGAGGGGTCGAATTCCCTTTTTTGTTCCCCCTCCTAGGCAGGAGGACTTGTCTGAGGAACCTAATGTTAATGGTGTTGACCTAGATGATTCAGTTGATGGCAACGAGGCTTCTGCTGCTATGAAGGCTATCGCAGATGTTCTTTCATCGCAGCAACAAATAAATGTACCTGTTCAGAATGATTTATATAGTGAGAAGGAGTTGAAGGGGGAAGCTACTGACCAACATCCAAACACTAATGCAAACGAAGATATTCTGGCCCCTGATAGTAACACATCTGAAGAGGATCCAATCAAGGAGCCATAACTTTTGGTTGCTGTTGTAGCAGTCGGGAAATTGTAAATTTTAAGTTTTGGGGATTTGTTTCCATCCTCTAAAAAGCTTTGAAGAGAACAAGCTTTTTCCCCTCAATTCATTTATGCACAAGCGAGTTTCATGCATCAATTTTGCTTTTGGGAATGTTGTTTTTGGTCACCTAAATGGAGTTTCAGGGAAGGTCATAACTGTTCTTTGGATTCATGAGATGGAGGGAAGATACTGCTGTGGAGATCATAAAATCATGCAGGAGCTTTTGGTTTGTTGAGCATTAGGTGTTTTGTTTTTTTTTAAAAAAAAAATTTAAGTAAAGCATAAGTTTTAGAGATATAGCTTAATGGTGGAAATTGTTTTATTTGCCAATATAGATTCCAAGTTGTGAACGTTGATACCTGCGATATTTTCTTATTTAATCGTGCATATTAATAAGTGTTTGGCGAAGCCTGGATTGATTTTTCTTGTGTTCATGTATACGTGGGAAAAGAACAAAGCGAAACTAGTGATACATAAATTGTCACCCAATTCACGTTGTTTGCCATTGGCTTCGTGCGATGAATTATAATGATCTCCCTTCTCAAGAACTTTAGCCACGGAATTTGTTGTCTTTGTCACAAATAAATACGCTGTCCCGGCGGCTTCTACCGTGGACATGTAGTTCAAACGGTGCACGCTTGAACCAGTGAATAAAGTAGCTATAGTAAAATAAGAGATAATTTAAAAAGAAATGAATTTTAAGTAAATGACTAATGTAACCGTTTTTATAAAGTGTAAAATGTCTATTAAATCCTGTTGTAAATGTTAAATGTCCATTAGGACCCTCTACGAAATTTAAGAGTGTTGGGGCTGTATATGTGTCTGATGATCACCTGTTGACAAACAAACGGCGACTCCAAGGTCCTCCTTTGGACGTTGATTTAGTGGTGTCGGTTTGGTTCAGCTGAAGAATTTGATAATCAAATTTTGTTAGTTAATTAAATATAATTAATTAAACACGATTAATCTAATAATCCACCCAATCTCATTCTCGATCTCCTTCAAAACAAAACGACGTTACAGACAAACAGAAGTCCAAAACCAAGGAACCCTAAATTCCCAACATAAAATTCTTAAACAGAAGTCCAAAAAATTTAACGTCCCAGGAAATCAAACATGAAGTCCACAATTATTCATCCCCCAACAACCAAACAAGACGCAAAACACCAAAAGTAGGAATGCATATCAGAACCGACGAAGCTGATAGATATGACAAAATTTTGAGCAATCGACAAAAGTAGGTATCAAAGGAAACACAAGTGGCAAAAAAAAAAAAAAAAATCAGGATCCTGTGTCGAAGCTTCTGGATATGGCAGCATTTTGAATTGCGACACTACACTCCTCTTCGTGGGGAGCGGGAGGGAAGGGTGTGGCGGTGGTGATGGGGGTGGTGGTGGCGGAACTTAGCTCGGAAGTCCGAACTGTGCGTAAGCTATTGGACCTTCGTGACTGGAGCCGTTCCATTCTCGTAAAGCTCTTCCAACATCAAAGACCCATTTCGCTAAAAGGTTTAAAGGGACATTTCAATACTAAAGCACCAGGGGTTAAAAGGGACAATTCATTACCACGCATCTTTTATTCAATTATACAAGTTATCAAAATTATGATGTCAGCATACCATAATTTGGCCGTTCAATTATATTTAATGGTGGAAACCAAAATCCTCACGCGTAAAGCATATAATACTAAGAGCAATGTAAGTTGTTTATTTGGGTTCTTTAAATAATGTTTTGTGATGCATCTAAATGATGCATCTAAAATTGCCCAAATCCCATGTTCTGTGCCCAAAAGTTGGTCTGATGTTATACTTCGTTCAAAATTGGCAGTCTATGATTTGACATTTGGTAGCAACCTTTTCATGTGATTTATGCAGTAAGTATTTGGTAGAAGCTAAAAAGCATAGCTACAGGTAAGATTTAACAGGATAACAATTATTTAGAAGGGTAGGCCAAATATTTAAACAGTCTGGCCATGACCATAGTCAATGTTGGATATAGTTGGATATCAAGTTTGACATTTTGGCAGCTGTGGATTGATGTGTAAAAGGGAGAAAGATGTATGCACACTATGCTATTTGACACAGAAAATGTGACTTTTTTTTTTGGTGACTAATAATTCATAGGTGATATGCAAATATAATTAGTGATATGATGTGGAGGTGACTATGGGGTGTAGTCTATGGTATGACCTGTGTAACTTAACTCTTAGTCCGCACAAGCTTGAGTTTGGTGGAAGCTAATCCATATTAATGTGTGTTTATATGGATTGATCTGTTTAACATGCTGGTTAAATGAGTTTGGTCATTGAATTCACGTAACATTTTTTTAAAAAATAAATTAGTTAAGTCATTGTATATTTATTTTGATATTTTGTAGTTATTTAGTTAGGACTTGAGACCATTCCATTTTTGTTAATTGTTATTATTTTTTTTGTATTGTTTACAATTTTTATTTTAGATTTTTTTTATTCAAATATTTTAGGCTCACAAACTAGTCCACCAAAAATCAAAGTGTAATTAGTGTGGACCAATCATCATTCTGACACAGTTATCTTGTAAGTCAGTCTTGTCTAGTCTTTTTTTTTTTTTTGTAGGTCTATATAGATCGAATTAGCTTGTATAGTCAATTATAAAGCTATGTTTGCTTTGCACAATAGAAATAAGAGCATCTCCAACACAAGTTCCTTGGTGGATTTCTTAGGTTAAGCAACCGGTTCTTACGCATTCTTCCACGTTGGAGCAAATCGACGTGGCGATACTCATTTCCTTAGCGCAAGGTCCGTTCCTAAGATAAGGAACTGTTGCTTACCATTTAAAAACAATTTTTTAAGCATAAAAATCGTTATTTCCGTTATTCTCAACACAATAACACAACCCACAAGAAGTGATTCAACAAATTTGAGAAGAAGATGAATAGTACAAACCCAAAAAAAAAAAATTAAAGCGTACTGGTGTTGGAGATGAAGGATCTTCGCGCTCAACTTCAAACATTGTGCATGCTCGTCCTTTGCAGAGAAACCAGTGACGGCGATGGCCGGAGATGAGGGGTCTTCATGCGACGAAGGGGGAAGCTGCGCGATGAAGGGACTGGTGTGGTACTGGTGAGTGAAGAAGGAAGAAGGAAAGGAGAAGAGAGGAGAGGAAAGGAGAAGAGAGGAGCATGGGGTGAGAAAGCTGAGGGGACGCGTGGAGTGAGAGAGCGGAGGTGAGGGGCAGCTGTAAGTGGTGAGGTTTTTTAGAATAAAAAAATTGTATATCCACACCAGCATACATTCTGATCCCACTATTTAATATTACCTATATGTATTTGAAGTTGAAAGCCTTTGAAAATGGTGAGATTTTTTAGACTAAAAAAATTGTCAGTAAATAAAAAATAAAAAAAAAATAGTAGAAGTAATATTTTCTTTCCCTTTTTAACGAGTAAAATTGAAAATTGAAAAAATGTTACCTATTCATTATTTAGAATATTTTCTTTATAAACAGTTTTTTGGAATATTTTCTTTCTCACTATTTACTATTTACTATTACCTATTTATTATTTATTTTAATTTATATTTATGAAAATTAAAAAATGTTAAGTTTTTTTTAAAAAATATAAATATATGGATTTTTTGAGTTCCTTGTGATTTCTTGCATTGGAGTAAAATATTGAGTGAGTTTCTTAGGAGTGACAAGGTACTATAAGACCACAAAAAGTTACTTAAGGAACCCAATTAGATTCCTTGCATTGGAGATGCTCTAAGTTACACGGATAGGATTGAAGGATGGTTGTTTGTTTGTTGAAGTAGATTAATTACGATAAGAAATAATTTTAAAATTAATAGGATTCACTCGTATTATTTTTTACTTATTTTTTTTCATCTTTCTATCTCTTTGTATCTCTGTCTCTCTCTTCTTCATTTCTCTTCCACCGAACATTTTTACTTTTCACTTTATTTCTTACTTATTTACACTCTTTTTTTTATTTCTATCTATTATATTTTTCTCTTCAATATCAAATATAAACTTGAATGTGCTAATAAGAGATATAAAATAATTATAAAATATTAAATGGACGTTTATTATTTTGTTACATTAAATGAGTGTTTATGGTATGCGTGTACACTTATCATACCAAAAACGTAAGAAATTCTTAAAAGTACAATACTAGGTTGGACGGACTCTCCCTTAATGAGTAAATTAAGTACACTTTTATTTTTTGGGCCCTGCATTTCCAAGCGAAGCTTTACTACTACACTTCAGGGGTAAGTATATATAAATTCACTCCATTTAGGTTGTGTTGGGTTTTGGAAGAAATGAGAAAAATATGAGAGAAATTCTGTGAGTCTAAAGTAAAGCTTACATTTTTTACATTTTACTTTAACTTCAACTCATTTTTATTTTTATTTTTATCCTCTAAATCAAATATATAGTTAATATTTTTTTTATGAATGTTGATGTTCATGTTAAATTAATAATTTTAATTTAGTAGAATAAGTTTATAAAAATGATGTAATCTAAAAATTAATTAATATTACATCTATTAACATCATTTTAACGTCTAATAATTTTTAAAATATAAAAAAATGTCAACAATTAAAGAATATATTTGTGAATATTTAATTTATCTCAAAACGCAAAGGACAAAGAAACAGAGATAAACTAGGACAAATTTTTCCATGTCTTTTTTCTTTTTGGGTTTCTTATCCCTTCAACACTACTGTGGTCGACGCTTTGTGATGAGTTTGAATTTTGAGGTAAAAGGTTTTTTTGGCTTTATCATTCACTGAAGTCCAATACTAGTCACAAATGTTAACTTTGACACTGTTTGATAAAGTTGATTTAGGTGGGTAGTTGAGATAAGGGGATGGAAATAGAGGATATATATTAGAAATTGATGTTGTTTGGTTAAGGTTAAGATATGAGAGGAGAGAAATTAAAAGTAGGTTGGTCTTACATGAAAATATTTTTCTGGTGGAGTGAAATAGTGTGTAGATGAGATTGCACAGTGAATTCGTCATTTCGTGGGCCAAAAACTGTTCTAGTGCGTTGTGTGATTTTCCCTTTCACTATGTTTGATAATTATGGAATGTTTGATAATGGATTATGCATTGTTTGCTAATTGGTTACGCTACACCTTGTATACAAGAGTAAAATAACTTTTTTATTTTATTTATTAACAATCCAATTTCTATCCTCCTCTGCTTCCGTTTAAAACAAATAACTTCACAATATTATTTTTTCATCCCATCTCTTTCTTTGCTACCAAACAAAGTGTAAGTAAGCCATATTTGTATAAATAATATGGTACTAAATGCATTCTGTTGTACAATGACAACGAAGATTAAACTTAATATCTCTGTAAAAAAAAAAAAAAAAACCGTGTGATGAATTGTCTAATTGAATCAATTTTTAGGCCCTTTCAAGTTTGATATTTCAAAGCTTGTGGATCTTAAAAATGAGACTTGGGTATTATTGAGGACCAAATTACATTGATGATCATCGGATTCATCACTCCAAAAAGAGATGGCGCATCTTTTGACTATTGGATTTAATATAATTGTTTTTAGAGAACACACACATTTAATATAATTAAAAGTTCTAAATAGTTCTAACAATACAATCTCTATTATTGATTAAAAATTATGAGAAATTACAGAGCTGGTCATCAGAATAAAATTCACTAAATAAAAATTAATAGATGCTCTCCAAAATATTAAAGTTTAAGTTTACGGATTTTATCTTCATTTATATGATGTTTAACTTTCTCACTTTTATTCGATGTAAGATTTCATTCACACTTGTATTCCAACAATTTTCCTCTCAAGTATGACTTTCTTCCACATGGTAGTCTCTCCATTGAGTGGAAGCCATTTTTAATCCACGAATATCTAGTGGTGGCCCTTAGAGATTAATCTTAGTTGTCTCGACTCGCCTAGTTATTGCGTCAACATGCTCTAGTATCTCGTATCGCTGCAACACCTGCGAGACTCAGTGCCTAACCTTCATGCACAAACTCACCTTCTAGAAAGACTTTCGATACAGGGGATCCCATGTCCATGGATCCACTTGTCAATTTCATTATACTTGTCTGAGTTGATCATTATGTTAAACCATCAACTATGATATAAATTATTTGGGGAAATCAAGGGGTAAACACCGAAGAGAATTTCACTAATGGACTATGAATTATAAGTGAACATGATATCACATCTTAACTCAAAATCTTAAGGCTCACTTTATCCTCACTTATATGATGTTCAACCTTCTCATTCTTACTCGATGTGAAACTTCATTTTACACTTATATTTAACATAAAATGTATTTAAAATAGTATATTAGAGAGTATTTCATTAACGTTTATCATTTTTTTATTCCATAATAATTATGGTTACAACGAATAATATGATTATTGAATTTTGAAACAATTACGTTGAAAATTATAGTTAACGTGATTTATAATTGATTAATAATGTAATTTTTTTTACACTAACAATGTATTAAAATTAAACTAATTTTATTTGAAATATATTTTTGACTGAAATTTTTTAAACATTATAAATGTAACTTTTTGTATTAATTCATTATTTATTGACACATGTTAGTTGGTAATAATTAGTTTTTGTTATTAATTAATTCATTAAAATTATTTTATATATTATTAATTCATCAGAAATTATTTAACATATGAATTTAAAAGAATTATCACAAAAATTAATATTTTCAAATATTTTACAATTATGATTAGATAAGTGTAAAATCCTTCACGGTTTCAATAAATCGCATAATGTGGCATATATCATTAAATATCCATGCTGAAGTTTTTAAGCCAGCAAATAAATAAATCGTATCGCTAGACACACTTCGTAAAAGAAAAGAAAAAATCCTAATTAATTCTGCTTTCAAAGTGATTTGTGGCACCAACATGTCTAAATGTGGATTGAGATTTGGACGAAACCTAACACTCTTAACATCATCAAGTTGTGGCCTTGTGGGACGTTATCTATGACATGACATCTCTAACAAATTACGAATACCAACATCTAAATTTCCATCCACGTATATTGTCTTAACAATGTTTATATCCGAAAATGCTACATAAACGAAATTTGTATTAAAGTTTTTTTTCTTCCAAATAAGTTAGTATTATTATCGTCTTTTAAATGAACAATAATTTCTATCACATTTGTTTATTACTTGATTATATTCTTTCCAAGTTTTTACTCTAACATTAGCAAATAACTTCTTAGAGTATATATATATATATATATATATATATATATATATATATATATATATATATATTATATTCCTAAAATCTTTCTATAAGTTGTTTTTAATACTTATAAGAAAGTATTAAATAAAAAATAAATATTTAAGTTCTTGAAAATATAAAAGGTTTTAATAATTGTTATACAAAATAAATATAAGGATTAATTGATGAATGCCATAAAAAGATTTAGAATTAATCAATTTCATTCTTAATTATTTTTAAGAATACTGTTTTCCAATTAAAATTAAAGATTCACTACTTATATTTAATTCAAACGTTTATTTTGTAAATTACTGAAACTTGACTAAAAAATCATATAAAAAAATATTTGAAGAACTTACGAATTAAAATTGATTTTGACCAACACAAGTTACTATAAAATAGTCCCAATAACATTAATAACAATATTAATATTAAGAGTAAATTATACTTGTATCCCTTAAGATTAGTGTTTGTTACATTTAATTTTACTCCTTTTTTTATCATATACAAGACTCTCTTGTTTTTTACTATCCATTACGCTGTGAGTCCCTGATCCACTAATACAGTCAAAGATAACGAGAAAAGGAGAAAGAAATGAGGATTTAATGGTGTTGCGATCACATCCTCGCCCCTAATAAAGGTGACATTGTCGTACTTGACGAAACAGTTGTCGAACTGCAATGTGTCGTTGCAAGAGATGAAACAAATGTTGTCGAGTTGGGTGACTGCATGCGAAACTCAACGAGAGCATTGATCGTTGATGAGGTTGCCATGACATTGAAAGAGGCTGTAGACATCATAGAAGAAATAGGGATGGTGAAGTTATTGTGGTTAACGAAAATGACAGAGTTGACAAGATAGTTAAGGAACTAGTTGACCTATTTTTGTAAACAAATCCAATGTAAACCTGAACTAAGATTATACTTACACTAGAGTGATGAATTTTTAGGATATTTCACAAAAAATTAATACTATTAATAATGTTTAAGAGAGACAAAATAAATTAATTTAATAAAGAATATAAGTATAATAAATACTAACAAGAGATCAGTATATAATTTGCTCTAATAAATAAAGTGTAAAAGATGTTTCGTTGATGCAGCAACGACAAGTGCGGTAGACATATCATGCAGCGCGAAAAAAGATAGTAAGGGAAACACGTGCATGCTGCATGAACATCACTTTTTATAGTATTATTTATTTATCATTGTGCAATAATAGTACTTTGTGTTTTTTAATCACATAAGTGGTAAAGTATATACCCATTTTTGTCTGAAAATATTCTAATTAACTATTTTTAGTGATATTTTTCTTAATCATATTTTTTTAGGATAATCAAATTGAGATTTTACTTAAAAGATTTTTTATTGACAAAAGTTGATTTATTAATTTTATTAGAAATGTGAAAATTTGAATTTGTGAACTCTCTTCTCTTTTTTCTCTTTATCTTTTTTTAATTATTACTAGATTAATCTTATAACTCCAATAATTAATTAAGAAAGATTATAGATTGATAGGGTTGAAAGATAACTTTACTGTTAAATAATTCTGTATCTCATTTTATGAAAAAGCATATAATAAAAGAGACGGTTTACCCAAAAAAAAACTTTATTATGTAATCTGTGACTAACAGTTGGCAAGTACCTGTGGCCCAGTGAAGAGATACTGAACAGTGTGCATTGCATTGGCATTGACATAATATTGCAGTAGGAAAAGACGCGCTTTGCGGCCTTTGCCCCTAGCAGTTTATATGGGAATCATAAAAATGCATGTAGTTTTTGGTGAACTCATTCAATGTATTAGGAACAAACAACTGGTTTATTAGTTACAGCTTGTGACTGAGAGAGAGAGAGAGAGTGAGAGGGATCTTCAGATTTAACTTTTCTGGGTTCACTTGTTACAGCGTGACAAGTTCCATTCTGAGTTCCTAGATTCCTGACAGGGGTTTAAGGTTGTGGGTACTTGATGTTGCGAAAAAAGGTGTGGCCTTTACTCTCATTGGAGAATGTCTGAATCTGCTCGGCACTGTCGTTGAAGTTGAACCAAGGAAAAAATGAACCTTTTATAAGAGCCAGTAACGTGTCTTTGGGAATGTGAGCATGATTTGCAAATGGGGTTGCTCTGAATAGTTCACAAGAGCTCTCAGCCTCTCAGGAAGGAAAAAAAAAAGAGCCTTTTTTTTTGTTTTTTATTTTGTTTGGAGAAAGTGAGAGAAAAAAGGCCAAGGAAATTTCCTTTCACCATCTTGTTATATTGGAAATATATATATATTTTTTCCTTTTCTTCTGGAAAAGTCTTTGATAGTTATGGAAGATTTTGATATACTGTATAGAGTTTGCGAAAGTTTTCTTTGTTAGCAAGTGGTATTGGTTTGTGTTTTATGCTCAAACCTGTGAGTCAATGGTGGAGAGATTAGAAATTAGAGCTTCCATTTGGGTCCTAATCCTTTGTTTTGCTGTATCTTTGTGTGTAAATTAGGAATCATGAGTGACACTGCCATTAGGATTTCTATTTATAGGATTCAGTATTATCTCACTGATTTATAGGCTGATTAAGCGGTGTACTATGAGTTTTGCTTGTATAAGTTTGAAGTAGATCTTCAATGAGACCATATCTTAAGTCCTTGGATGTTTAAGGCATAGTCATATTTAAGGTTTGGTCTGTGATTTGGGTGTTTCAAAATGGAAGAAAATTCACAAGAAACGCGGTCTTTGGCTTTGACTCCTACATGGTCTGTTGCCACTGTGTTGACAGTGTTTGTTGCTGTCTCTCTGCTTGTGGAGCGCTCCATTCACCATTTAAGCAACGTAAGTATTGCCAGACAAGAATCTTTATTGAGCTTTGTTGGTTCTTGATGTGAAACTCTGTAGTATAGCAAAAAAATTGCATGGTAGAAATTGGAATTTGTTCAATTTTTAAGGCATTTTGGAAACTTGTGATTAAGACTTCAGCTGCTGTCAGACTTGTTAATGAATTGAGTGATAGAAGGGCAGCGATGAAAAAATGAAAAGAGAAATATTTAGTATTTTCCCTAACTACTGCTTAGATGTGGTAAGAACCTTCATTTGTGATTTTTAATGTATCTCTATAACAAATTTATTTGAATATGCATTATTTGGCATAGGAAGAAGTTTTCTCTCTTTCCAAAAAATAAATAAATTACACTGACATGTATAGATTTAAATTTTTCCTTTTTTATTTAAACTTTAAAGCTTGATTCTGTCTTGATCATATGTTTGTTTTACTTGTGATAGAACCATCGATTTATTAAGTGTTAGTGAATAAGACGTTCTTTTTAGTTGCCTTTGGCATGAATTCTGATGAGTGATTATGTTTTTCTGTGGCTGCAGTGGCTGCGGAAAACTAATCGAAAACCATTGCTTGCAGCTCTAGAGAAGATGAAAGAAGGTGTTGTGCATTAAATTACACTGGAACTCCTTTTACATATACACAAGGATTCTTTTTTACTTGTTAATCTTTACTGATTTTACTACGTTGTAATGTAACGTTTCTCATTTTACTGATCAATTCTCTTTATTTTGCAATTCTATCTTCAGAGTTGATGTTACTTGGATTTATATCACTCTTATTAACAGCTACCTCACGCATGATAGCCAATATTTGCATTCCATCAAAGTTCTACAACGGTGCTTTTGCTCCATGCACTAGATCTGAGATTGATGAAGAAATGGAAGACAACAGCTCTGAAGAGCGTAAATTATTGATGGCTTCTTCTTATCCACACTTAGTCAGAAGGATGTTGAATGGAATAAATAGCAGCACCTGCAAAGAGGCATGAGCAATATACCTTACATGTATAAAAATTGACTATCACTAGCTTTTACCACTTTAAATTAATGTAGGTTAATTTTCATTTTGTTAACTTGCTCAGGGTTATGAACCGTTTGTTTCGTATGAAGGTCTAGAGCAGTTGCACCGATTCATTTTTGTCATGGCGGTAACGCATATATCTTACAGTTGCCTAACTATGTTGTTGGCCATTGTGAAGGTGAGTTATTGTTTTTTATTCATAGATGAGGCCTGCGTGCCACACACTTATCATTGTTGCAAAAAAATGGGCCATGTATTAGTTCTCTGTTTCAAAATGTGCTTGGGTTTTCACATTGGATTTGATACTATGTTTCCTTCTGAATACAAGATATCAAACACAGCAATACATCAATACATTATAAATTTATAATGCATTGCGGTTAATATCATTCAGCAGAGTGTCTGATAGGTACCTGCAAAAAATATTGTGATGAAACAGAGAGACAGAAGGAAAGGAAAAAGTAATCTGTATTGTATTTCAAGTTTCTTTCTTATCAACAAATTGTTAGTTTTGTTAGTTTTTTGTTAGTGGGGGATCGAACCCTCGACCTTTCTCCCCTTCCCTTCTTTCTTACCAATCTGATTTGTATTTCAAGTATCAAACCCAAAGCAAAGAATTTCAGGTCCTGATTATAGTTTTTGTGTACAATGAAGAAAGAAAATTTAAAGGTCTATAGAATTCAAGAGGGGCCTAGTCTCCCAAATCCGAGCCCAATTCCTGTTCCCCCAATCATAGTCCTTGGGATTATTCTCTCGCCCTCCAACAAACTCACACACCCCTCTCCTCACCACTGCTAATTAGGCAGTTATTTATTCTATTCTCTACCCTGGCCAGGGTCAAGTGCATTACACCTTTTTCTTCTCACAAAACTCCTTGGTAATTTGAGCCTTGGGACCTTTTCAGTGTCAATCATGTTCTATGAAGCATCATCATGCAAAATAATTAAACTGAGCAAAATTAGGGAGAAACACGGGACTGGAATTGTCATGGAAAAGAGTATATAGGCAATGTATTAAAAAGATATATACAATACCAAAAAAGAAGTATAGAGAATATTATATTATTCAAAGTAAAAGTGTGGAGGTTGCACCTATGAAAAGTATTCTATGAAAATTATTCCTGCATGTTTTCTATAAATAAAAAATGTTTTTCAGTTATATTTTAATTTTAGACTGAGTCAATGAGTGAATTCCTTTCTGTTCAATATTTAAATTAATTTAATTTTATGTTGCATTGAGATTCAAGAATAGTAGTATGAAACAATATCATTCAAATATTTTTAAGCTTTATTTAGTTGGCTCTCGGTGGTAAAACATTCAGGTGTTATCATTTTGGATTTTGTTTGACATAATAACACTAGTAGTTTAAACCAGATTCACAGTTGGAGAGTATGGGAGGATGAGGCTCATATGGATCGGCATAATTCATTAACTGGTAAGCACAATACTTCTCAATGCGCATTTGAACAAAATCTATATTCTATTTGTTTTGTGTTATCCTGTTTGGTCCTTTGAAATGTTGTTTCCACTTCTATGATTGACTATACAAACTTATGAATCACCTCAATCAGGTTTATTATACTACAATTCATCTTTTCTCTCACTTGTGTAGTTGTTGTACTTGTAGGTAATATAATCCATGTTATATAATTAAAATCCAAAAGCAATTTCTCTGTTTCATCTCTCTCTTTCCCCTCCCCTAAATCACCTTACTGATCCCGTTGGGCATGTTGATTTTTGGCTTGGTAGCCACTGAAGTTCAGATAAATAAACAAGCATTTTCGATATTACAAAAATCTCCCAAGATTGAATCATTCAGTGATTTATGATAGATGGAAATTCTAATATATAAATGTATCTTTACCTATCAGTTCAAGCTTTTATGGAAGTTGGTCCTTAATTCTTGTTACATCTATGATCAATTGATCATGTGGTCAGGAGTTTGATTCTTGTATTAATATTTAATTTTAATTTTAGTTCTTAATTATTGTCCATGCTCTACGCTCAAGAGCTTGTGTAATGGAGCATGTTAGAAATGCTCATTTACCTCTACCTAACAGTATAGGCCTTTAGGAGAGTTGGTCGTTGACAAAAATCATACGGTCATGTAGTGCTTATTTAAAACATATTTAGTAGTTGATTTGCCAATTTTTTTGTTGCAACAGAAATTACAAAAGAGTTGACCATGCGAAGGCAATCAACCTTTGTCAAGTCTCATGCATCAAATCCATTGATCAAAAACAGTTCCCTGATTTGGGTGGTAAATACATATCTCCACTTGTTTTCTTGTTTCCATTTGATTTCATTTCATTTATGTTTTTTTCCTTTTAATATGTCTGTCTTTAATTTCTTAAATTTATTTGATGAAAGAAGATATAAATAATGTTTGAAATCAGAATATACACAAAAGATTTTACCATTTGTGCATGGTTAACTTGGCTAGACTTCTTACCTTTTGATCAATTTGCTTTCTCAAACAAGTTATGCAAGAGTAGTTAGTTGCAATGGTCGATTAACTTAGCTAAACCATTACAAAATTTTTCTCTCAAGGAAGCAAGTATGTTGAGTAAAATAAGATAAAAAATTTAATGATTATTTATTTATTTTTTTAAGTGGTAAAACATATGAGAATTCAATGTGTGGTTCTCTAAATACTAAATGCTAATAGTTCTTTGGGGCTAATCGCATGAATTTCTTATATAACTATCAGTATCTTTTTGAGAACAAACATTATATGAATCTTTATTGTTACCATATACTCTCTACTCCTCAATGTTAAGAACATATGTGCAAGAAATCTTGATTTTACAAATCCAGATTTCATTTTGAACCATTTACTCAGTATAATTGTATATCTATCTAATTTTAATTTTGATTAAGTTGTAGACATGCTTTTTCCGTCAATTTGGGCGTTCTGTGGTTCGTGCGGATTATCTTACGCTTCGCAAAGGCTTCATCATGGTATGCAATATTGCAATTATATTTGTCTTAGGTATAGACGGTCTTTATTTATTTTTTTGGTCTAGACCACAAGTATCCTCCACTGGAGGCAATCTTGTTCGAGCCTAATGTAATTCTTATCTCACAGAATTTAAAAGCTACCTAATGTGGTTCTTATATCAGTTTGTTTTCATTATTCATGGCAGAATCACAACCTTTCATTAAAATATGATTTTCACAGCTATATGGTTCGATCAATGGAAGAGGAATTCCAAAGGATAGTTGGTGTGAGGTGAGTACAATAGAGATTCAGCAGTCAGTTTCATGATTTTCTCTTTAAGATACCAATTCCAGTTCATTAAGTATTCAAAGATCTGTAGTGCAATTTTATGCATTGTAATCTTAAATTTCCGAAGTGACCTGTTTTACTAAATTATTGGAAAAAAATATCCATTCATTTATATTTAGTGTTTTAAGAAGTAGTTTAAATTTTCCATTCCACATTCATTTCAAATAATCAATAAAAGAGGAAAGAATATAATGTCTTCATTTAAACATCTTGGACTTATTCTTGTTACATTTTACTGCTTTAGTTTTTCACAAACTGACTCTCAAGGAGAAGTTGAAAGCTGATTATGTCTTTTAAATCTCTTACAGTGGTCCACTCTGGGGATTTGTTGTTGCCTTCATGCTTTTCAACATTAAAGGTATAGCCTATTATAAACAGTCTAGGTGAAAAACAGTTCACCATCTTTGCTCTTGATTTTAACATTATACTTCCTCACTGTCCCTTCTCTAAAAAAATCTCCTTGTTATGGATCTTTCTTTCTTAAGATTACTTGAAACGTTATTGTCAGATCATACTTGGTTTTACATGCTGTTTAAACTTACAATATTATTTTTTTTTGGGTTTATCGCAGGATCTAATCTATATTTCTGGATAGCTATCATTCCTGTATCTGTAAGTCACCTTGCAATTTCCTTCATTTCTTTCTTAACTTTTGCTCCCGAACCATTTAGATGTTGTAAATGGCTCTTTGCAAAGTAGTTGGTTGGTTTTTCTATGGAATTTGAATGAAACAGAATGCTTGTTGGTGAAACTGCATAAAATATGGCCTTATTTTCTGAAAGTTATATATTTTTGTACGCTAAATAAATTATTGAAGTCATTTAACAATACAATCATGTGTTTCATGAACAGCTTGTGCTTTTGGTGGGAACAAAACTACAGCATGTTATTGCAACCTTGGCATTGGAGAATGCCGGAATTACAGGGTTCTTCCCAGAAGCAAAGTTGAGGCCTCGTGATGAACTTTTCTGGTTTAATAAGCCTGAACTATTGCTATCGTTGATCCATTTCATTCTCTTCCAGGTTGGCCATGGTTCGTCTACATCTTATGTGATAATTTCTTGCTGAAACTTGTTATTTTCTTATTAATTTCTGATTCCTTGTTCTTGTTGGCAGAATGCATTTGAGCTGGCTTCATTCTTTTGGTTCTGGGTATTTCCTTATCCACTTTACATCCTAGATTAGGAGTAATAGGAATCATATTGTTTGAGTATCAACTGAATCTTGATTGCTTGGAAATAAATTATCCAAAAATGTGAGCAAGATTCAGTTTTAGGGAGTTAAAATAAAATAAGATACAACTGTATATTTGTGTTAATGAATCATATAATACACCCTGCAACTTTGAATTTTTGCTTTTGACTAAACTAGCAAAATGTGTTTTTTGACTACAGTGGCAATTCGGATATTATTCCTGCTTTATTAGGAATCACCTTCTCCTTTATATAAGGCTAATATTGGGGTATGCAGAAATCTACTGCTTATTTTATTCCTTATTCAGGATTTTACTTCATATTATACTTGTGTAAACTAAGTCAATAAATAATTGACCTGTCACTATTTTAAATATAAAATAACTATTTAATGTAAAATGTCAGTGTTGGATATTTATCGGCTTAGTTTACACAAATCAATCAACCAACCATGTGCCTTATATCTTGTATACAACTGTGTAGGTTTGCAGGACAGTTTCTTTGCAGCTACAGCACCTTGCCACTCTATGCACTTGTTACACAGGTAAGAAACCCTGGATGTAGAAAAAGAAAATATAAGTTTAAGTCTGACATATATGACATGTTTGTAGTTTTGGAAGTATCAAATTATGTAAATGGCATGCCATACCCAAGTTTCATTTAGACAATCACTACACAAGAGTGCTATGATAATTGGCTTTGATTTAGAAATAATGAATAATCTCTCTTGTTGGATTTCATGCATTGAGTGAATCATTTTAGTGAAGGGTTTTTGCCACTTTAATGTTCCATGCAACATCTTTTGTGTATTTCAGATGGGAACAAACTACAAGGCAGCATTAATCCCACAGAGGATAAGAGAAACAATTCATGGCTGGGGCAAGGCAGCTAGGAGGAAGAGAAGACATGGCATGTTCACTGATGACTCCACCATTCACACAGACACAAGCACTGTGTTGTCTATTGAAGAAGATGATCAATTAATTGATACCCCTGAAGTAGAATTACAACCGGCAACAGCTGTTACAGCTACCCCTTCTCCCATTGCTAATGAAACTTCAAGTAGGGCTGTTACACCCCTCCTAAGACCCTCTGCCTCAATATCTTCAGTGCAACGCTGTTCTAAATCTGACGCAATTCCAAGATGCTCCTCTATGCCAAGTGGAAGATAAATTGTGAACAATGGAAACTAATGAAACTAGTTAAATGGTACATTGATAAAGATGGCTTTTGTATGATCATCAAAGATGTATAAGATGACTACTTATAGTTCCCTTAAAGAAAGCTTTACAAGGTAATAGTGCTTTTGGACATTACTAATTTATGTGGGACAACTATACAATGGGGTGACATTTGTATCTTGATGCCAAGAAGTAACACTGGAGAATTGGTCAAGTATATTGTAATTTTCTTTTTTTAGATTTGAAATAGTGTAAATTAATGTTGATTAACTTCAAAGAAAATGGTTGTCATTTTTTTATAATCATGTCATTGATATGGAGTATCCATCGACTATTTGTTGATGACTAATTTTATCATGAACTTGGTTGGTCACCTTTAGTGTGATATTTTCTTTTAATCATGTCTGTTTCATTTAAAAGTCTCAAACCCTTAATCTTACTTAAGGGAATCAAATTCAATACCGCTTAGACCAATAACTTATTGGTTAATGTCATCGTTTGATATTGTGCATTGCTGGATTGTTGATCTATGGTTGAATACTCAAACGGTTTTGTGAATGGCATGATTTATTAAAATCTTATAATTTGTTATTCAATTGCATAATTTGATACGTATAATCCCACATAGATGAATTGGTGTAAAATTCTATCATAATATGAATTACATCATTCAACAAATATCTTTTTTTCTTTCCTTTTCTCCTTTCCTTCCTTCCCTTTTCTCTCTACCATTTCTCATTAAAGAAATTGAAATGAAGATGAGTTGTGATAAATCAAAAGAAATTGAGGAGCACCATATCATACATTTACTACTTCCTCTCTTAGTGTTGATTATAATATATATATATATATAGAGAGAGAGAGGGGATCATTTTACACCGGTGTAAAACTTTTTAGTTTTACACCGGTGTAAAACTCTTTAGTTTTACACCATTCAATAACTTTTTACTGGATAAGTATTTTACAAAATCTACCGTTAGATTGAAAGCTTATATCATGTAGATCACATGTCTCAAATTTCATAAAAATCCGAAATCATTTGGAATGTAATCAAATAGTCTCAATTTTTTACATATTTTAGAAGTACATATACCGTTAATTTTTATATATGTCAATTAGGTTTCAAATGATTTCGGATTTTTGTGAAATTTGAGACATGTGATCTACATGATATAAGCTTTCAATCTAACGGTGGATTTTGTAAAATACTTATCCAGTAAAAAGTTATTGAATGATGTAAAACTAAAAAGTTTTACACCGGTGTAAAATGATCCCTCTCATATATATATATATATATATAAATATATATATATATATATATATACACACACACACACTAGTCTAAAATATAAGTAAATATTTTCCAATTTTATTTTATTTAATGAATAATTTCTAAAATATCCTTTTTTTAATAATTGAGATTTTATTTGTAATGAAAGACTATTTAGGATTTTTTTATAAATTAGTTACAACTTAAACCTCTTAGTTGCATCGAACAGAGTATTATAGAAAAAAGGAGAAGAAAATATCATGCTGAAAAATTTTAAAAATGCATTTCATAATAAGACTTCTTGTTCAAGCAATTAGTAACCACAATTGAATTAGCTTTCTATATTAAACCAACCCCTAACATTTTTACCTAAAATATAAACAGAGAAGTGCATGAAAGCTAAGTGAACCTATTGAAATGTGTACAGTAGCTTGGTGAAGGTAAAAAAGAAATAAAAACCGGTGATCTTGGTAGAGTAACTTGGTGTGTACAGTTTACCCTTGCTTTCACAAGTTGTTTCATCCATGTACATGTGTAAATAAATGCGCATACGTGCATGCCTCACATAATTACATGTACCTTGAGTTCTTGACTATAAGTCCATGACCACATGCTTTCTCTTTCCTTTTAGTATTTCACCTTCTTCTTCTTCTTCTTCAAGCACCATAGCCAAGTTCCAACGCTTATTTGCTTCTTCACTTCTTCAACAACCACTGTTTCATTTGTATTCTTCTCTCTCACTTTTTGTTTTTTTCCCCCTTAAAATCTCGCATCTTTCGGTTCCCTTGTTTGGCTGCTGAGAAAGTAGAGGAAAATAGTAGTAAGAGAATCAATGAATCTACCTTAGCCTTAATTAGCTGTTGATAACTTGACACACACTCTTCCACATTTTCAGTTTTTGAAGAATAAAACTCAAGTATAATCTCTGTTCTTTTTTTTTTTTTTTTTTTTTTGTAGTAGTAGCATTCTGTTGTGCACTGTGCTGCAAAGGATATTTGAAATGGAAGCAAAATCACCTGACATTGAAAAAAGGGACCTGAGAGGGTTACTTGAAGCCTTTTATTCTGCATTTACTTTGGAGGAGATAGCACATACCTATTGTGATGCCAAAAAGAACGTTGATTTTGCCGCTGAAACTCTGTGTTCGTCAAATGACGAATCAATGGGTGCAACGAGTGCTGTTCCTGTGCAAAGTCTCTTTATGGTGTGCACTGGGTTCTGTTTCTGGAGTTGTTGGAAGAGACTACGTTCAACCCAAGACTTGGACTAAGTCTAATAGAGAAAGTTAGCAAACCGTTGAAGTTGGATGCCACAGAATTGCCCGAATCAGAGATATGGGGTGAAAGCTTCATTGAGTACTGCAGCTGCAAAGGGCACTGTCAGTGATGGGATTGTGGACTTCCTCTTTAAGATGCTTTGGAGATGGCTTTGAACGTGACAAGAATAAGATACATTATGTTCTTGGTAAATTCTTGCACCTCTTAGAAGAGTTGAGTGTTTGTGAAATTGTAATTGCTAGTAGACTTGTAGTGATTGTCAAGGTTTTAAATTGAGGTTGTCGTTTCGTCATAATCCTTGATGTTACTGAAAGTTGTTGACAAATGCAGCTGCAATTGGGGTTGCGGTGACTCTAAGAACCCTGATGTTGCAGCCAAAATCGAGGTGCGGACCATTTTTTAGAACCTTGTGATTGCATTAGAAAAGGGGTAGATGAAAGGAATGAAAGTTGTTCTTTTTATTTTTCTGATTGATCTATTGAATTTTGCATGGTAATGAGTTGTTTCTGGTTGTTGAGGGGTAAGTTACATGCTGATTGTCCTGTTATCACCTAATCTATGTATCTTTGTGTATTCCTATAGTATTTCTTCCACATGGCACTCGTTTATAGTGTGTCAAAGTATACTGTTTATAACTATCCTTTCCTAACATGTGCATGTGCAATAATATCTCAGTACTTTATTTAAGAGGTGGCATATCTTTTTACTTAGGATGGTTAACATGATAATTTTGAAGTAACATATTAACTGAGTCATTTCTGATTTTCAGTGTCAAGTTGCATTTCTGATGCTAATTTTATTTTGGTTTTGCTTTTGGGTCATTGACTGCCTGATGCTAGTTTTAGATTTGTCAATGCCAGATTTTCAAAATCCTGTGTCCTTTTATGCATTATACTAATACTAATGGTTTTACTGTTTCCTTTTTTTGATATTCGAGGGGGAAATTTGCTCTTCATGTTTACCATATTAATACATTGTTTATATTTTGTTTGACAATGTGCTTAGTAAGACGATCCTTTGCAATTGCAGGCCTTTGCGGATATGATGCACAGAAGCTACAGTTACGTTCATTTATGGCAATTTCAAATTTTACATTTTGGAAATTGGCCGTTTAGTTTGAGAAAATATTTTATGTTTTCAATTCACTTTTAATTACAAATTGCTCTATTCTTTTCACTTTGCTTCCCGATTTCAAAGATAGGTAAAGAAAAAAGTGAAAACAAGTTTTTATTGTTTTCATTATTTCCATACAAACTTTTGAAAACAAGAAATAAAATGGAAAAAGTGGCATTTTTATAATCATAAGGGAGAAAGAAAATAGAAAATATTTTCTCCAACCTGCAATACCTAATAGTTTTATTACTTTTGGGCCTAATTAGAAGAATAAGTTATAAGTACTACATTTGTAATGATGGTTACTACATCAATTGTTACCAATTAGCATTTATTGCAAAGAGCATAACCTCAAAAGAAAATGCATGTGATGTGGTTGAATATAGTATTAAAAATTATACTGTTGGCAACCAAATAAGATACAAATACACCAAAATATTTTCAATTAATCTTGAGAAGGGTAAAATTTCTGGACTGAGTATTTATAATCTTGGCTAACTGATCTGAATAAAGTGCCAATGCTCAGAAGCCAGAAATGTAAGGTCGATATACAATCAGTGCAAGTGAGTCAATGTTAAATTTGTAGTTGAAACTTGAAAATAGTAAGCTTGTGAATGTGAAATCATGGAGAGATATGGCTAACTATTGCACTGGAATTGATTATCATTATTTCTACAAAATTTATTTCATCAAGCAATAGCTATTACATATAGATATTGGTCCAAATTCTATGTTCTATTTTTAGTTGGTCAGGAGAAGAAATCAAATATCATTGTCAACATATGAGAATTTACATCACTTCCTCCTAAGATCTTCTCTATCATAGCATTTGACAAACTTTTCTTTAAACATATAGCCATCATGAAGAAGTATTGATCTGAAGTCATCTTGCAGACAATGGAGGAGCTGCTTGATGAGTCAGCTTCAACTTTGGAGAAATGTGATGATGTTCGTGATCTGGCTGGTATAAAATGTAAGTTCAAACTAGGTGCAAAATATTTAATAATTGAATGATTTGCATACTTTGATTGTGTTAGTAGGAGCTTCTCTAAATAATTTACTACTGATGTCCTTTTTGTTGTTGATAGATTTACTACTGGTGTCATTAAATATTCTATAGTTTGTCATATAGTGTGGTTATAGAAAATTACTTATACAGGATTTTAAAATAAGGAGGGAAAACCCTTGCAAATTTGCTCAACATTATATAATCTTATAAATAAAAAATGAAAAAGAAGATAGATAAGCTAAAATATATTTTTCGTCCTCATAAATATGGAAATGTTCATAATTGGTCCTACAAAATTTTCAGTACATTTTTCATCTTTACAAAATTAAAACCTTTTTTTTACCAAAACACTAATTCTAGTAAATTTAAACATATAATGATCATTTTTAACATCGGTTATAAATATAACCAATATAAATGTTATGTATGTGCATATAACTAATATAAAAAAATAATAAATATAAGTTTGGATTTTCAAATCTTGCTCCAAATCAAAAAATAATACATTTTAATTTTGTGAGGACGAAAAAACATACTAAATTTTATAAAGACGAATTTTGAACATTTTCATGTTCTTAAAGATGAAAAACATATTTTAGCTACAAAGACATGATCAAACTATTTATTAATTTATTTTTTCATATAATTTATTATTACTCGTAATCATATATTGTAAAAACAAGACGAGTCTTAACTTTAACACTAGGGGTGGAGCTAACAATTTCATGTTGGATTGGCAAACTAATTTTATTCTTTAGGGATGGCCAACCATCAAATTATATAAAGTTTTTCAGAAAAATAAAAATAAAAATAAAAATCATTCGATGGGAATGAAATCCTTTGAGCCTTGAGTAGGGGCCATGTCAATCGCTAACCCTGCTTGGCCCTGCTCTGGATGTACCAGTTATAATTTGTACGTACGTAGAATGTCAGATTTAAGGATATTAAGAACAAAGCCTCAATTAGGTGCATTTTTTTGTGTTTGGGATTCCCTTAGTCAAGGAAACAGGATAGAAGAACCTCAAGTACTTATTTTCAACTGGATTTTGATGCTAAACTGTTGAACTGTAGGACTAGATTGCAACTCTCTTCAACCCTTTTAAAGTGTATTTGCGGTACAAGAAACCACAAATTTATGCTTGGTTAATCTGTTTTAGAAATGTTTCTAATCCTCTTGGAAGTCAATTGTAGTTTTTTATTTGGAACACAAGTCTTCCAGTCAGAACATGTTGTTTTTGTTGATGATTTTGTGCAAATTGAACTCCAATATGCCATTTAATATAAAACATTCATTCTAGCTTCCTTATGTAGTTTACTTGCCTTTTTTTTTTCTTGTCATAGTCAAGATATCAGTATCCAGATGTAAACTGCACGCCCAGCTGAATTATTGTCATTCTGTTGCTTGCTACTTCATCTTATGTAACTGCATTCTATTCTTTTTTTTTTTTTTTTTTTTTCATTTTCAGGGACAAATATATACTATATGTGGTTTCTTTCTACGGTGAGGAATTTTGCAATTCAATTGATTCACCAAAAAGAGACAGATAGATCTGGGCCCCAGAAAGAAATTTTAGAATCAATATTTAGTTTTCCACCAAGATCTGACGAACTACCAAAACAAAGAAGTCCAGTGAGGGAAAGACCATATCACAGGCCTGCTGTGAGACTTCCAAAAGATACCAAAAAAGTTCAACAGACAAATGACGTAGAATCACAAATTGTTAAGGAAGGTATATGCAAGACATACACAACACCCAAATTCAGGATAAAATGTAATTATCTTAATGTAATTCCGCAGACCTGTTGCACACTTTGTTTATTCAGTTGATTCTACTTTCTGAGCTGTGAACGTACTGTTTGAATGTTTTTATTTCTGTTATTTATCTACTTTGGCACATAATTTTGATTGTAGAAAGTGATGATGAAAATAGTTATAAGGCACTATGTGGAGCGGTGAGGGAACTGATAAAATTGAAGATATGAATAATGATTGTATTATTGTTTGTCTTACAGTAATACAAGGAGTCTTTATTTAAAGAGATCAACTAAAGATAAAGATAACTAAAGATAAGATAATAACTAAAGATAATAGCTAGAGATAATAACTATCAACTAAAGATAATAATTATCAATTAAAGATAACATAAAGATAACACCCCCCCTCAAGTTGGAACGTGGGGATTAAACATGTCCAACTTGGGAAGGAAGTCATGAAGAGGTTATGCCTAAAGCCTTAGTGAACGGATTTGCGAGCTGGGATTGAGAACGAATATAGACAGTGCAAATAGTCTTGGCACGAATGTGTTCCCTTATGAAATGGCAGTCCAGTTCAATGTGTTTCGTTCTCTCGTGGAAGACTGGATTAGCAGCAATATAAATAGCAGCCTCATTATCACAAAATAACTCCATAGGACCAAGTTGACGAACTCCAAGAGATGCTAAAAAAGATTTTAACCAAATTTACTCAGCTGTAGTGGCAGCCATAGACCTGTATTCTGCTTCAGCAGATGATCTGGAAATAGTGTCTTGTTTCTTCGACTTTCAAGAAATAGGAGAATTGCCAAGTTTAATAAAAAAATCCTATAACAGACCGACGAGTTAGAAGACAACTCGCCCAGTCAGAATCACAGTAAACATGAACCTGTAAATCACATACGCTACTAAGCAAAATGCCATGACCCGGACTTAATTTAATGTAGCGGAGCACCCTTAAAGCTGCTTCATAATGAGCCTCCTTAGGGGCCTTCATAAATTGAGATAAAATGTGCACAGCATAGCAAAGGTCAAGTCGTGTAAGAGTAAGATAGACTAATTTTCCAATAATACGCCTATATCTAACAGGATCACCATAGTCTGGTCCATCAGCAATAGCTAAACGATGGTTTTGCTCCATAGGAGAATGAGTTGGATGACAATTAATCAATCCTATTTCCTTCAAAATATCTAGTGCATATTTGCGTTGACATAAGAAAATGCCATCTTTGTTACGTGCAATTTCAATCCCCAAAAAATAACGTAAAGGACCAAAATCCTTAATTTTAAAACAACTATTGAGATAGGTTTTAACATCATGACAAGCCTTTGAATTATTTCCTGCCAATACTATATCATCAACATAAACTAGTAAGACCAAGAAAATGGATCCACGGGTCAAAGTAAACAAAGCATAATCTGCATTGGATTGAACAAAACCATAAGCTTGTAGAGAAGAAGTTAATTTAGCAAACCAGTTGCGAGGAGATTGTCGTAAACCATACAACGACTTCTGCAATCTGCACACCTTGTTCTCATGACCATAGCTAAATCCAGGGGGAAGTCGCATATAGATCTCTTCATGAAGATCACCATTGAGAAAAGCATTGTGAACATCCATTTGATGGAGCTCCCAACCTTTAGCAG